>FIZR01029156.1:0-19352 GCA_900060175.1 Ferrisia virgata
AAATAAGTCCACTGATGTCACATCTCTAATTTTTCTCAACATTTCAACTTAAAATCATGAAATAAATCCACTAATAAAGACTAGTCCACTGATGTCTATCTAACGATGACGTCACACCGATGATGGTCAACTGTTGACGATTTTTCCGGAATGCGCCATTAAACATCTTTCGATGTTGGTAATTGAATTTTTAATTTCCAGGCTCTTTTGGAGAGCTTCAACAGGGTCAAATTTAAAAACTGACCAAAATTTTGCGTTCACTGACCTAAAAAACATACATTTTGATAGGTTACATTGACGTCTCAAATGGTTGATTTTTAATATTGAGGCCCATTTGATGTTTTCAATAAGGTTAAATTTCAAAATTGACAAAAAATTCTCGTTCAGCGACCCACCCAAAGAACCCAAGATATCACCCAGAAGTTCAGAAATGAGTGAAAGTTTAGTAAAAATCGTTGAAAATGATTGAAAACTGAATTAAAATATGAAAAAAATAGATTAGAAATGCAGCTAATTGATCAAAAGCCACGAAAAAGTCATTGAAAATCATTAAGATACAAAATTGACAAAAATGATAAAAATTGCGTAAAAATTGACACGAGTACGTAAAAACGTGGAAATTTAATCGAACATTACAAAAACCTAAATTTCTAACTCCAATTTTGTTAAATTTGACCCAATTTTCGATGGTTTGAATATTTTTTCTCATATTATTGGCCAATTTTCGATCATCTTCCACCAACATTATCTGGTAATTTTCGATTAATTCTCAGCATTTTTGATCCATTTTTTTTTTTCAATTTCTCACTCAATTTTTTCTATATTTTAGGTCATTTTTCAATGATTTTCAACACTTTATTCGTGATTTTTAATCAGTTTTCTGCATTTTTGACCAATTTTCGTCAATTTTTTTTCATGTTTTCAGGTCGAATTTTAATGATTTTTTTCAACGATTTATTCGTGATTTTTAATCAATTTTCCGCATTTTTTACTCATTTTCGTCAAATTTTTGATACTTATTAACGATTTTTTTTTCGTATTTCAGGTCTAAATGATTTTCAACGATTTTTTTTTTATAGTTTTTTGATCAATTTCCTGTCTCTTAAATCCATTTTTGTCAAACTTTAAGCTAATTTTACAAGATTTTTTATAGATTTTGGTCCGATTCACGTGCTTTTTACATTATTTCGTGATGTTAGAACAATTTTCCAAATTAAATTTTACCCAATTTTCAATGATTTTTGATGATTATTTAGCTTAATTTTCACATGCACATTTGTTCGTGATTTTTGATTAATTTTCCGCACTTTTTAACCATTTTTATCAAAAGTAAACTTTCATCTTAAAAAAAAAAAAAAAAAAAAAAAAAAAAAAAGACGTCAAAACGTCTCATTCTATTGTTGACTTATTCAGTAGGGTCTGAGAGAGCCGAGGGTAAAAATTTGGCTAAATGCCAACAGTGAAAGATCCAAAAAAGATGCGTTCAAGAGCATTTTTGACCACCAAAAATAACATTTCGCTGTTTTTAGTCGTACAAATTATCACTAATAAAATTTTCATAAAAACATTTCAGTGGCCTCGAAGGACAATCGAAAACTTTTATCGCCTATGGCTAATAGTCCGGCATATGGTGGGGGTAAGAGTACACCCCTCCCCTGCCAATTCTCTGAAACATGTTTTTTCCTACAGGAGACATCCCAGGGAATATTTTAAGCCATGTTACCCGAAATCAAAGTTGGCTGGAAATTCATATTTACGCTTATAACTCGAAAACCGTGAGATTTACGATAAAAATTTATAGCACCAAAAATGTTCGCCATAAAATTTAGAATTTTTTGATACATTGCAACGCGCGTTAAACAGTCCCGTTTGTGAGATGGCTGCGCGCGAAGTTGCGCACGGTCACAATTTTTACCTGATATACGCTTATTATAGGTAATTTCCTACTCGCGTGGCCTATAAATGAGAAAAAAATCCACTTACCCACCCGCCGTTCCTGTGGAACATGATTTTTCTGTAAGGGCGCATTCCAAGGAGTATTTTAAAACACGGGGGCAGTGGGAGTGAACGGATTTTTCCCCACTTAGATGCCACGTGAGTAGAAAATTACCTGTAATATGCAAATAACAAACTTCACGCGCGTTGCAATGCATCAAAAAGATTCTATATTTTATGGAGAACATTTTTAGTGCGATAAATTTTCACCGTAAGTCTCACGGTTTTCAAGTTATAAGCGTAAATATGAATTTTCGGCTCGCCTGTAAATCGAAATGGCCGCCATTTTGTAAGTTCAGCCAACTTTCATTTCGGGTAACATGGCTTAAAATGTTCCCCAGTATGTAGCCTTTAGGAAAAAACAGGGGGTGCAATCTCACCCCCGGCATATGCCGGACTATAACATCAAGGGGGTTATAGGTCACAATAGTAAGATTTATCTGTTAATCCCTTCAACGTTAGTTATAGGCAACTTGTACACATAACTGTTTTCGTTCGCTTTTACTCAATCGCTTGGAACGAGTTGATCATGTCCTCAGAAATACAACAGAAAACATCAAGCTAACAAATAACATATCTACTCATGTGTCGACTTAAATGATTCGAAGTTTCTCGATAAAGCCAAACAGTTGAATAGACAGTCCTGCAGACTTCGCTCGTCTTTATACCCAAAATGTCTCTGGACGCAATAATCTATTCTAGGACTGTGGAACAAATTTTTACCCCACTCTTCCAACTTCAATTCTATCACAGGATGGTGAAGAGTGTGACAGATCCCTTCAACGTTAGTAATAGGCAACTTGTATACAGAACTGTTTTCATTCGCTTTTACTCAATCGCTTGGAACGAGTTGATCATGTCCTCAGAAATACAACAGAAAACATCAGACTAACAAATAACATATCTGCTCATATGTCGACTTAAATGATTCGAAGTTTCTCAACAAAGCAGAACAGTTGAATAGACAGTCTTGCAGACTTTGATCGTTTTTATACCCAAAAAGTCTCTGGATGCAATAATCCATTCTAGGACTGTGGAACAAATTTTTACCCCACTCTTCCAACTTCAATTCTATCACAGGATGGTGAAGAGTGTGACAGGTAAATTTTTCTTTAAAAAATCATGCTAAACAGACACATTACAAGAGAACCCCTCCTCTCCATCGTGGTTACCTATACGTATGGATACTTTCGGTCTCCATATTACATAACTCATTAGGTATAATTTCTCTTTTCCGGTTGCTTTATTAAAATTCATTCGTTCTTTACACCATTCGCCCTTCTCTATCAGACCCTCTTGTAAGGCATATTTTTGAAGTGGGTACTTTTACTATTTTAACAGTTTTATTATTCTTCAAGTACAGAGAGCGGTGATACACACGCGCATAGCTGACTTCTACACGCCTTACCCTGCACCACAATTGAAATGACTCGCAATAAAACTCGCCTCGAATATGAAAAACGAATAATAAAAATAAAAAAAAATACTCAGGTAGAAATGTCGATCTTCAACAACCACGTAAAAACATTCGATTTCATCGAAAACTCTTCAACCGAGAGGGAGCAACCAAACTTCGAGTTTGCCTCAAATCTGGGTAAAATTTCGCTACATTTTCTCACCACCTGAACTACCTACCATCGCGCGGGTGTTTATAAATATCATACGAATAGCCCCTGAACGATCCAACCATTTGAAATTATTACGAATGTTATTTTTATCAAAATAATCATCTCTTTATGCTCGCGGATCTTTTAACCCGCATTGATGCGATCATGATACGATGATGGTGAAGTTGGTGGCGGCGAAGATGGCATTTTTCACCTATGCACCTATAAAGAGCTATTCTTTTATTATTTAATATTTAATTCTGCATCCTTCTGCATGATTTATTCGTTTATAAAATGCTCAGCGTGCGTTAAATAAAACTCCGGTCCGAATGGTCGTTTTAATCCTCGTACATATTATATGTATGAGAAAAAAAAGATGATAATAAAAAGGGAGCAGCGAAAAAAAAAAAAAAACGTACGCCGAAATGTCGAAAAAACGTGTTTCTAAATAGAATTCTAGTTTTACGTAAAAAAAAAAAATCCTGATAGGAGGAAGAATGAAGAGAAGACTAAATAAAAAAAAAAGCGACCGGTTGAACACATCCCCCTTGAAAAGCAGCGCCAATATTTTTTCGAAATCGGTTCATCGAACATCGTCGACATTGTTGTATTTCGTTTATTGGAGTGTCATTATTTGACCTGTTGTTATAACGGCCGCCTATATACATGTAGCATGTCTCTACACTAAACGTTGGAGGGGAAAGGATACGAAAATGATAGAATACATTAGATAGTATATGTGCTACGAATGAATAATAATAATAAAAAAAAAAAAAAATAGAAAAATCTTTATTTTGTGCTAAACCTTATAAAAAGATGGTGTTAAATTACCTCGGGTACTAGCGCATCCGCTTTTTTATGTTGTTTTTTTTTCCTCCTTCACTTTACTCTCTTTCGATCGTAGTGTTTTTTCGGTTTTAATTTAGTAGGTGTATTTAAACGAGGGTGATGGCGACGGGTAGCTTTTCGAGAGATGAATGATAGACACATCGAGAGCAGCAATATTTACACCTGAAATGACGCGCGAGAAGATATCCAACCAAACTCGAAGACGACGAGGGATGCGTTCGTTGGCCGAAGGCTATTGGTACTTATTTATGCTAATGCTATATAATATAGTCTGCTCTACGTATCATATGTGTGATGGGTATATCGTTCGAATCGTATGCCTTTCTGGTCGTAGACCGATGACGAATACATATTATTATTATTTTTATTGTTGTTGTTGTTGTTGGACGACCGACGGATACCAAGACAGGTAAAACACGAATATATGTGAAAGAACGAAAGAAGAAAACAAGTCACGGATCGAGTTTCCAGGATGAAAAATTCGAAAATATTAACGAAAGAAAAAAGGCCTGCGTATACGACCTGGTAGACAACAAACTATTCAGCCAGACGAGTTTCAACCTTTACAATAGTATAAGATGCTACTACGTAGATACATTAATAAGCGAAAACCTACATATATTTTTTTTTTAAATGCATAAAAACCGCAGCCAGGCGATTTTTAAATGCTAGCGTGATTCGATTGTTTGTCCTATGGCAATAAAGCAAATCGATTATAAATTTTATTTTAATTTTTTACGTCTCATAAGTGACGATGATGATAGAGTGTGGTTTCTCGTTCATCAAAAATTTCACTATGGAAATAGCCCAACGGTTTTCAGATTATTAACGACCTACTGAATTATTTATTACGAACGATTCGTTGAACAGGTTGAAAATACAGGAAGATGTAATGGAGAAATGGCTGAAAATTTTATCGTGTATTTTTTAGCCTGATTTTCCTTATGTCATATTATCAATGAAAACCGAACTATTACAGTCTATCGACCAACGGCGGAGGATGGGGGGAGGGGATCAATAAAATCCGTTTTGGGGTCCTAGAAGATCATTAAGACAATTTTTAGCCATGTCAGATACTTATTTTCATTTTTTCATTTTATTTTATTTATTCACTTTTTTACCCGGACGTTAAAATCATTTACTTCGCTCGATACCGACCAAAATCACTCCAATTCGGTCGATCGGCTCGGTTTGATAAATATGAGTGAAGATAAATTTGGGTCAAAATTCAGTTTTACCCCATTTTGGGGGAGGGGTGCTGAGCGGTCAAAAACATAAAAATTTCCCTTTATTCAGCTCATTGATAGAGAATCAAATGTTGTATAGTATATCCAAAAATCAACCTTCTAAGTCAATTTGCAGGGGAGATATGGGGCTTTCCCCTTTTTTTGGTCCTGAAAAAGGGCTGCTCCTCCCCTATCTTCCCATCGAATTGAGCTATGAAGTTGAAATTTGGCATGTACATTTAGTTGGAGCCCTAGATGTGCCTTTTGGAGGTTTCAACTTTTTAGCTCCATTACACCCCCTCACACCTCCAAAAAGTGGGTTTTTGATCACTTTTTCTCATTTTTGGAGTTTTTTTGTGTTTTTTTCCTGATATAACTTCCCTCCCAATTGAGCTAGGACGTTGATATGAGGTATGTATATTTAGTAGGGGCCTTAGATGTGCCTTTTGGGCGTCTCGACTTTTCGGCCCCACTTCACCCCCTCCCAGCCTCAAAAAGGTGGTTTTTTGGTCGTTACTAATTCGAGGATGCAGAGTTTAAATGTTTACTTAGTATTTTGATCCGACCTCTTTCAGCGCCCCCACCAGCCCTTGAAATACGGTCAAAATTAAAAAAAAAAACAATTTTAATGAATTGACATATCGATTTGTTACTAATTTGAGGTCGCTGAGTTTGAAAAATCACGCATTTCTTTTGGATCTGCCCCTTGAATAACCCCCTAGCCACCTGGAAAAATATTGAAAAATGATTAAAGCAATGTGGAGCATATCGATTTTCATTAATTCAACATCGCTGGGATCGAATATCTACTTTTTTTCTTAATCCGACTTCGTCATGCTCCAAACTGGCCATGAAATATTTTAATAATTTCACAGTTTTTTCCATTTCTCAGGTGGTGGCGGGGGGGGGGCCAAAAATATAAGCATCAACAATCGATTTGTCAATTCATTTTTTCAATTTTTAAATTTTTTGGAATTTTAACCATAATCGGAGAGGGTTGGTGGAAGCGTTTAGAGGGTTAGAATCAAAAAAATAAGCCGATAATCAAGCTCAGTGTCCTCGAATTAGTAGAAATCTATATGCCACTCTACTTTTACAATTTTTTGGAATTTTGATCAAAACTGTGAACCCCTGTATTCACCAGAAGTGTTGAGATCCCATTTTGAAAATTAATTAGTTAAAACTAGCATAAAAAGTTCTATTCAAGGTTATTTTTTCAGATTTTAAAACGATGTTTTATAACCTTTATACTTATTTTGAAAAGTTGAGCTTTCGTTTCAATAATTCAAATTTAAGCTTTCAAAATTTTAAACATCAATTTTGAATCTCCATTGAACTATCAACAAAACCGTGAAGAAGTGCATCATCGATGGTTTACAAGTAGCTTGTATGATAAGTTGCCTATTCCACGTTGTAAGGAGATCTGTGCACAATTGATTTTCAACTTTTTCTCACGATACCGATGAAACAAGGAGTAATACAAAAGTCAGACAAAAGAGTATATGTCCGAATATTTCGGAAAAACAATCTCAAGCGCATAATTGGTTACGAGTCAAATAGGTAACAAATTTGAAATCAAAAGTTCAAATACTAAAGATTTTGATATTCCACTCGAAAAAAATGACATGTGAGTTTTTACCCACGCCCTTTGTGGTTCCTATGAGTATTGGGGTTCAAATAATGGATTTAGCACCTTCAAAAACCAAAGATAACGAGCTTTTGAAATTTCAACCAGCTGTTTTTTTCATCCCACTATGCGATGCGACGCATGATATTGGTAATACGTGTATCGGATTTTAAAAATTTAGACAGGTCGAAGGGTATCTAATTTAATACAGTTTGTTCACATTTGTTGGTAAAGATTTTTTTAATAATTTGTGGTTCTAGTATCATGGATTACATACTTCTCTAGTGGCACGAGGGAGAGGGGAGTTGGGACTATAAAACCTTACATATTAATTCTAGGGGTTGTTATTACGTAAAAGTCATTTCTAAAAACACTTTCATTTTTCAAAATTTATTATTCAAATAATACTAAATTATTTTCTTTACATATGGAAAATTTACAAATACATAATTTCAACTATTAATGGCTGGACAGACGTGGACTGTATAATATTTAAAAGGATGAGTATCGTTACGAGAAAAAAAAACTATTGTTTACATTAAAAGTGAAGGGAGAACAGGTCGAGGAAGAAGGACAAAGAGAAAAACAATCATATGGATAGACACGGACAGAAAGCTAACTATAGGTAAATAAAAAATAAAAAGTATGTGTTTAAGTAGGTAAAAACAAATATTTATCAAAAAAAATGACCGAAGCGCTCCTAGCAGAACAGGGGTATTTATAAGTATCAGAATGATATGAATTCATTAAATTATAATATTTGGATAGATCTGTATGTCAGCTCATCAACCACTTCAACCTCAATCACGTATCTATGAATTGAAAATATTTTTTTCAAGTCTGAGCAATTTAGAGGCCTATTTGAAGACCAAAGCACAATGTTAAAGAGGTTGAGAGTTGAAAAAGTTCATTTTTTTTTTTTTTGCACTATAAACAGGCTATGTGAGCATAACTATGTGAAACTTTAAGCTCTAGTCGCCCCCGTTTAAAATTATTTTTTCGAGGTGAAATTTTTTGGGGATCTTTTTGAAACCCAAAGGAACATTTTTAGGGAGGGGGGGTGGCACAGAAAAAAATCGAAACTCAAAATTTCGGTGGCACCCTAATGCACGCTATGCAACACACCCTTCACTGAAACTTGAGAATTCGAAAGGTACAAAGTACCAAAACGTAGTTTTCGAGGTATTCACGTTTAAAGTTTCAAAATTGAATAAATCAAAAATATTGTACAATTTCGTGAATTTTTTATGCATTTTGTCAAACTTTAAAATTATTCTTGTTTTGGTAAAAATAGCATAAAATGCAGTAATTTGACATTTAAAAAATACGCTTTTACCATTAAAAAAAAAAAAAAAAATACAAAAATACAAAAATTGAAGTTGGTCAAAAGTAAAGCCAACAAAAGTAAAAGAATAGTTTAACATATGCTTAAGCGAGGCTAAATCTTCAGAGAATATATCTTGAGCTACTTAAAGGTCCTAGGTATCACACAAGTTGGTAGATTCACAATATGGTAACTCGGACCAAGTATATCAAGGTGGCAGTAACTCATTTTCGACCAAGGTAGCACTCAGTACTTTTTAAATTCTCGGATTTCAACTATTACCCATATCCTATTCCCATGCCCCTAAATTTTTTTTATTTCTGAAAACATTGCAGAACAAACTTGAAGATTCTCTGTAAACCCTTAAGCAATCAAACCGTTGTAATTGCACGTCAAATTATGTTTCTACCAATTTTTGTGACTTTAAACTAAACAAAATAAAAAATAAAAAAAAAATGGGGATATTGCCGACGAAGCATTAGTCCAATTTTGACCGATTTTGGATAAGCGGTTTAGATGACGATGCACTGCAATCCTGAGAAAAAAACATTTAGCCATACATTTTTTCGTTATTTTGTCTTTTTTTGTGCTAATTTGAGCAGACTTACAAAAAGAAAACTTCATTATTTTACTACCAAGTCAAATTATTCAAATAAAACGAATATTGGTACATTTTGCCTCGTTTCAATCCGTTCATCCACCTCAGTCGTTTTATTACCATTGTACAAATATTAACTGCTCTCAGCGTATAAACTCAAAACAACAGGTCAAATTATCTCTCCCCTTAGCATGTTTGAAAATCACCTTTGAGCACGTTCGGAGGTATTTAAGGAGCCTTCGTGTATCGAAAAATATATATGTCAATTTCAAAAGCAAATTTATGTAACTTTAAAAGGCTACTCGACGGTACATTTACGTTGACACGTACGAAAGTTTCCGAACCAATATGCTAATACAGCCGGTTTTTTTGTTTTTTTTTTTTTTTTTTCTTCTTTCAAATAGTATAACTAATCAATAAAAACCAGGTTAGGTTAACGGGAAAGGGATTATATTTCTAGACACTGATTTTCTAACCGAAAGAGAAAAAACCTCGCCTACTTACCTACCTATTACCATTACACATATACGTATAAGAAGGTACTAAGGTAGTAGGTAGAGGTACCCAAGAAACATAAAAATAGTTAAACCATAATTCGGCATTCGTTTTACACAAAACGTCAGCGAAAATAATTTATGTTTTACAGATATATATAAGTAGGTATTTTTTTTAACGGTGCGGCGACGGCAATCGAATACGTGTGTATTTTTATGGTCCATAAGTACTATTTTTGGTAGTATACCGGTTACCAAGAGTCGATTGTTTTTTTTGGGCCACGCCAGGCCAGCTTCTCAACCGGCAGGGCAGGCGGTATTGCGATACCCTCATGTGCAAAACTCGTAGATAGGCGATGTTGTCGATGTATATGTACCTATTTACGAGTGCGCACAGCATATATATATATATGCACCTCTACCCAACCTAAACCACGTATAAAATAAAAAAAAAAATACTATCGAGCCGACAATTTTCAAAAAGCAGTGGCAATCTGCGGTATTTCGGTGCTTTGGCAGGAGCCACAGAGCGGCATTGGCATAGCGTGGCGCACCAAAGTGAAAGTAATTAATATGGAGTCGAAAAAAATTTCAAATTACCGTCTTCTTTACGATCTTGCCATCAGTTTAGTGGTAGTTACCAAGGGCCTCGACGTGTTGTCTTTGTCTACTTGTGATAAGTATTAAAATATGCTTTGAAAAAAAAAAAAAAAATACACACATAAACCGAACCGAACGAAAGAGAATATTTCGTATTATTACGCTACAGCATATTACATATACATATATATATTGCAAGCACCATCGAAAGCACGGTAATAGGTCGCATTTGGGCTTTTTATTTTTTAATTATCGCACGCCCTATGGCGTGTAAAAAGTATCGGTTACATTTTACGACTCTTCAAATCGTTCGGCTATATTTTTCGCCTTTTTGTAATACCTAATCGTTTCTTTATGTGGTGGGTATATCTGCGTAGTATTGTACCTAACAAATACATACACATACGACGAAGATTATCCGCTACACATACGTACGTAGAGCTCGTATATATATCTCACATGAAAAGGGAGCAAGATTCGTGTGTGCGGTTGTGCCGATCGCGTCGCGTCCTCGTGCAGTACCGCATCCGAACGAAAGAAAATAAAATTAATAAACCACGTTGGCGTTTGGAAAAAGACCACCCATCCGAGTAGGTACACACGTATTTAGTATATGGCCTATGGATGGAGTAATCATACCCGATATGTACCTGTAGTGTGTGCTCTCCGCACGTACAATACTGATCACGATTTGGAAATTATCCGGCGCTGATACGAGAACCTCGAATGCTTGCATCGCAGATATCGGTGATGAAGATTAAATTGTACTGCAGTATTACCAATTGGTGTCTAGCTATCTACGTATTCACATTTGTTCAGTGCCGAACGTCCATTATCAGCAGAATAACTTATCAGAAAATCACGATAATGATCGATGCTACATCTCATCCCATCCCAAGCAAAAGTATCTACTGGTTATGTAACAGGGCCATATGACTAGTCGCATAATAATATTGGTTCATTTAGTTATCATAGAGTCTATTAGGGACAGTCTATCCTCGGGTAAAATAATTAATACAATTACTCAAAATGTTATTTCAAAGCACTGGGAATGTAAAAAAAAGAAAAAACTACTTAAAAATAGTGAATTTTTCAAAGAAAAAAAATACTCTCGTTGTCATTCAGTAGCTGTAGCATGAAAGAAAAAATAAATAATTGTTTAGGAAACGTTCATCTTTCCCCTACGTTAGGTGAAATCACATGTAATGTTATTTTTTAGCACAAAAAATGAAAAAAAATATACCCAAACGTCAATTTTTCGATTTCGTTGTCTACAATATCATTTCGAAGTTCAAAAAACAAAATAATTTAGAAAAACGTCTATAAAAAACAACGTATAGGAATGAGAAACTAATTCAAAGTCTTATCTTTCATAATTCAAAAACTACCATTGATATCGATATCTGATATTTAGAAAACTTTGCTTCAAGTGTTTATCAAATTTTGTTATTTCACAGTACTTAATTGAGAAACAATAATGAATGAAATATAATTTTTAGAATAATTTAGGTTCTAGCAGTTTTGGTTAAAAAGTTGAAAATTTTTAAAAACAACATCACATTTTCAGAAAAAAAATCACATTCAAGTAATTTTACATTTTCAGGTTGCAAAAAATTTTAAAAAGTCATTTTTACAATTCAAAATAAAAAAAAAAGATTCAAAATTCTATCGAAACAAAGCATTGCTTTGCAAAACTTTTTTCCTAATCAGTATTACGAGTAGAAAGGGTTCAGTAGTGCTAAAAAGTTGCAACCCCCAAAAGGCACATCCAGAGTCCTTACCGATTTCAAGTTCCTAGCCCAGTTTGGAGGGGAGTTATGCCAAGAACAAACTCAAAAAATAAGAAAAAAACGACCAAAACACCACTTTTTGGAACCCGGGGGGGGGGGGGGTGAAATGAGGCTGAAAAATCGAAACCTCGAAAAGGCACATCTAGGATCCCCATTACATGTACATACATAATTTCAAGTTCCTAGCTCAATTTGGAGGGGAGCTACGTGAGGAATAAACTCAAAAAATAAGAAAACTCGATCAAAAAAGCACTTTTTTGGGGCTGTGAGGAGGTGAAATGGGGCTGAAAAGTTGGAACCCTCAAAAGGCATACTTAGAGCCCCAACAGAATGTATATACCAAATTTCAACTTACTAGCTCAATTCGGTGGAGAGATAGGGGAGGAAAAGTTTTTTTCAGGGTTAAAAAGGGAGAAAACCCCCATATCTCTCCTCCTAACTGACTTGGGAGGTTGATTTTTAAATATGTTATTCAACTTTCAATTCTCTATCAATTGGCTTAAAATAGGTCAATTTTTGCATTTTTGATCTCTCAGCACCTCCTTGCCCAAATCCGTGCATAACTGAATTTTGACTCAAGTTCATCCCCACTCATGTGTATCTAATCCATCGCCAAACTGAGCTGAATGACCGAATTGGAGCGATGTTGGTTGGTATCGAGCTGATTAAATAATTTTAATGCCCGGGGGAAAAAATCAAAAAAAAAAGTTATAAAAATAAAAATTAATATCCGACATGGCTAAAAATCATCTTGAAGGTCTTTTAGGATCCCAAAACGGATTTTGTTGAAATCCCCCCCCCCCTTCATCCGACATTGGTCGATAGACTGTAATAGCCTCGCTTTCATTGACAATATGACATGGAAAATCAGGCTAAAAAACGTAAAAAATTATATCAATGCACGGGAATATCGAAAGGAAATATTTCGATACGATATTTGTTCGAAATTTTGGAAAAATGTCGATATCTCGATATATTGTATCGGTATCGCCATCACTATTGCACCTTGCATCATGATAGACTCTTCTTTCAACTTCTTAGCTCAATTTGGAAAAAAGTTATGCGAGAAACAAACTCAAAAAATTCAAAAATAGGAAAACTTGACCAAAAAAAACACATTTTCGGAGCTGTGAGGGGACGCAATGGAGCTGAGAAATCGAGACACCCCTCCACCAATAGGTATGTCTAGGACCCTACTGAATGTATATACAAAATTTCAACTTCTCAGCTCATTTTGGTGGGGAGGTAGGGGAGGAACAGCCCTTTTTCAAGGAAAAAAAGGGAAAACCCTGATATCTCCCCTCCTAATTGACCTAGGAGGTTGACTTTTGGATATGTTATACATCTTCAGATTCATTATCGATTGACTCAAAAAAGGACAAATTTTTGTGTTCTTGGCCCCTCAGCATGCGCTCCGCTAAAATGGGGCAAAACTTAATTTTGACCCAGGGTCATCTTCATTCATGTATATCTAATCTGCGGATAAACCGAGTCGATTGATCGAATTGTAGCGATTTTGGTCAGCACCAGGCAGAGTAAATAATTTTAATGTTTGGGAAAAAAATTAATGGCAGTTTTGATTTTCTATCAATTAGTTTAAAAAGGGGCGATTTTTGCGTTTTTGAGTCCTTAGCACCTCCCCTCCCCCAAAGTGAGGAATAACTGAAATTTTGACTCAAATTCATCTCCATTCATAAATATCTAATCCGCTGCCAAATTGAGCCAATTGACCGAATTGGAGCGACGTTGGTTGGTATCGAGTGGAATAAATAATTTTAATGTTCGGGGGAAAAAAATAAATAAATAAAGTATAAAAAAAATATATATCTGACAGGATTAAAAATAGTCTTAATGGCCTTCTAGGACTCCAAAACGGATTTTGTTGATGCCCCCCCCCCCCATCTGGCGTTGGTCGATAGACTATAATAGCTTAGTTTTTATTGACAATGTGACATAGAAAATCAGGCTAATAACGAAAAAAGAATCTTCAAAAATATTTGAATTTTCGCATTCTTAATTCTGAATGTAAATTAACGATGTGTGATCTGCATCGTTGGCCTCCCTGCAGACTCCTAGTACTTTCACATAACACTGTCGTGAACTCCTAATAATATATATCTCTGAAGACCCTTTTGCTCCGGAGTGTCACGTATTAAAAACACAGAAAATTACAAAAAAATTCATAACTCATATGACCTCTCAGCTTCCTTTTTGACCCTCATGACATTCGCAGCCTCGGTATACATAAGCATTCTTAATGCATATCTATGAGATGAAATCTTGATTGGCTGTACTACCCTACTCATTAGCCAACCCGCAGCTCTTATGAAGCCACAATTATTTGTACTGAATTAATGTAACAGACAAATCTTTTGCAGAATTCCCTAACCTGTGCCTTACATATACATATATACTGTATCCACTTGAAATAAGATCACCCCTCTCTCTTCGAATGCTACCGCTTGCGGGATGTACGCACAAATGAGTCCTTTACAAACATACACGCGTACAATCTAGTTTTCAAATTACATTTTGTGCTCATCATTTGTACATACGTGCATCGTTTATATAAAACTAGTAAGTAAGGTACACCTCGCACACACACACGCACGCATAGCTATACATACACAGAACACACCCAGATTAGATTATTCAAGATAGAAAAAAAAAAAAACTTCCGAAGACCCAACCAACCAGCCAACGATGAAAATATTCTTACGGTCCAAATTACAAAAGGAATGTAACTGAATAGATATAAGGATAAAGATTTCGAGATTAACGATAATAATAACATATAAATAAACTAGTTAGCTTAGCAGCGTGCACTGTACACCAAAAATAGGTACCCTCTTTTCATTTAGGTTTTATTCTTCTTCGGGTTCAAAAAGACCAAAGTATTGGTAAAAGATAAAGACAAGCGTAGACAGAGAGGAGATCATGTAGAAAGGGAAACTCATTGTTAGCCCACATTCATCTATAATAATAATAACAACACTAATACAATTAATAAAGACCTTAAATGGTATTTGGGCAACCTCTAAAAATACCGAGTTCATTTTAATCTGCTGCCGATGGAGAAATAAATAGACAGATAGATAGATTGATATCAAATACTTATAATGCCGAAGATTTGGGCCCTACTTTAGAGCACTAGTAATAGGAAAAATATTTTCTAAATTAACTATTTCAATACATCTATATGGAAGGCAAAATTCAAAAGCAACATATTAAATATGCTGTCGCCTTTAGACCAAGAATACTTCAACGAGAGTAGAAGATCACCCCTACTATATTCTTAAGACCAATATGAAAATCATCTTCGTGTTCAGTGGCCATTGGATAAGGTTTCCCCAGCACTCAACAAGCACAACTTTTTGAAGCCATCATATTTTTTATAAAGGCTCGCCTACGATGAGATAATGAAATCCGCCTTGTCTCTGATTCGCACGAAACACATTCAAAATATTAGTTTTGATATAAAACCACCGTAAAAAAATTTTTCACCCGTTTCCCCAACCTAACCCCAACCCGAGTAATATGACCGTATATGCTCAAAATGTGATATTTTCCATCTACGAGGAGAAGGAGAGGTCCAAAGCTTCAAATTTTTACACATAAAACTTACCAAGCAAGTGTATATGTGAGAATTTTTTCATTTTATGAAATATTTAGGAGGTTTTAGGGGAGGTTAAAAATTGTTAAAATTAAAAAAACAATTTTGGAGGGGAGCCATGATTGGAATTGTTTTTAAAAGTTTAGTCATACCCTTAAGTACAACATAATTTTTTTGAGGTGTTCAAATGGTGGTGCAACATGCACATAAAAATTAAAAACTCATAAAAAGTGCGTTTTTTGTCTTTTTAGCCTGATTTTCTATGTTATATTGTCAATGAAAACCAGGCTATTACGGTCTGTCGAAGAACAGTAGAGAGGGGGGGAGCAAACAAAATCCGTTTTGCGATCCAAGAAGACCATCAAGAAAGATTTTGGCCACATCAGATATTTATTTTTATTTATTAACATCGAAAGATGTTTAATAGCGCATTCTGGAAAAATCATCTACAATCGACCGAGCGTCAAAGGTGTGACGTCATCATTGGACTGACATCAGTGGACAGATTTTTATGGCGTGGAATGATATCAGTGGACTTATTTTATGAAGGATTGATTTTATGATTTTAAGTTAAAATGCAGATGAAAATTAGAAATGTTTGAAGTTGAATCGTCAACACAATGAACCTTGACCTTGAATCCATTTAATGATTTTGAGTTGAAATTTACCGATTTTTTTTTTCTAATAAAATCATTCAATTATAAATTTTTTAGGAAAATTCAATTACCTACTTGTACTTTATAAAAGTAACTCTTATTTTTAGTCGTTTGAGGGACTCAATAATCTAAAATGGTTGTTTTGACAAAAAAAAAAGCGTTTTTCATTAGTTTTTAATTTTTTTGAGCTTGTTGCACCCCACTTGACGATTTAAGGGTACGAATAAACTTTTAAAAACAAATTCCATCTATAGTTCTCTTCCAGATTTTTTCCAACTTTTGAAATTTTCAATCTCTTCAGAAACCTCTCAATTATTCAAAAAAAAAAAAAAAAATGAAAAAAATTCTCACATATACACCAATTTTTTGAGTATTATGCGTAAAAATGTTCCAACTTTTTGAATCATCTCCCCCTCCCCTTACAAGGAGATAGAAAAATTGAATTTTGAACCTATGTGATGCATTCCTGGAAAAAGTACAATAAGCCAGATCGGATCATTTTTGAGACACTGAGGCGTGAGATGGGGGAGACTGAGATGAGTATTTAAAAAACCACAAAATTAAGTGTGGGAAATTGACGAAATTATGGCAGTTTAAAGTTAACGTAATGAAAAAGTTTGTTTCAAGAAAACCGTTACTCGAAGTTTTTCATTCCCAATTTTTAGAAAAGATTTTTTTTAACCTCACTAAAGGTCATCATAGTGTAAAGTGTTACGTTATCTATACTAATTTTCACGTAGTATACAATGGGACCGCCCATTTTTTTCGATAAACCTCTCAGTAAATTGAAATTTTAGGAAAAGTAGCAAAATTTAGTTAAATAAAAAAAAATTCACAACGAACAGAAGTTGATGTTTTCAGTAGTAAATTTTTACCAGGCATAGCTGAGGGGTCCACGTATCGATCACCACATTTTGGCCTCTAACTCGAAGCTATCTTCGCCGATTTACTGTACCCTTTTCTGCAGCATATCATATATACAGAAATGATACTCTGGTTGGAGTGGGGAGAAAAGGTTAAAATTCTTTGGATGGTTTTATACCAAAACCAACATATTGGGTGAATTTCATCAGCATCGGTGACACGTACCTTCGATGTCGTTTTCTTAGGAAATAAATTCATGAGCCGAGTTCCAGCTAGGCAAAATCTACTTTGTTACCGATGCAAAGAAGCAGATTCAAGTATTCTTCACCACAACAATAGTACACCATACACAAGACATCGAACAAGAGACAGAGATGGTGCAATGGCGCAATGCATTCAGACGGATAGCGAAGAAGTGCCATGCTATGCACGTTACAGGACAGTCGATCGCAGCCGAACATAAATCGTGACTGGAAATTCGTTAAAACGATAATCGATTCTCTCGCTTTTCCAGTATTGTGATCAAATTTGCGACGAATCGCGTTAACTTCATGTTGTTAGTAAACAAACCAACAGGAGGTAGCCTGGAATATCTAATATCTGTTCGGCATACTCGACGGTATTATTTTTTTTGTTGCCATCACGAACACATTTATTGATATACGAGTCGCTTAAAATCATCTTAAAAATCAACACAATAGTACGCGTATGCCTTTTCCGAGTACAACGTATAGCTTAGGCACATAAAAATACGTACCGAGACCAACGTCGCCATATATAAAGTATATAATAATTGTTAGTCGGTCGTATCGTAGCGTCACAATCGCGAGGTCTCGCCAGTTTTCACTTTGCGATGCACGTTTATGAAATCCAGAAGCCGAACACTCGATGACAACGAAAAACCATGCAACATTGCTGCTCTCAACGTACAGCGATTAATCTAATAAAATTATTTGTCGTGGTTTTGCACAATATTTTCAATAGGTATCGATGCTGCGTACAATATAAATATACCTATATCCAACTGGAGTAACTATGTAGGTAAAATACGTTGATTGAGATTACGTGTACGTTCATAATTTTTAAACATATACTTCGATGCTGCGAATTAAAAGTGAGTTTCTATATTTGTACATGACACAATATTACACAATAATACGATATAGTGTAGACTTTTTAAAAGGCATGAATCTCGAGTTACAATGAGTAAGCTTTGAAATTTCAACTTAAGTTGGGTAAGGGATCTTTCTTCAACGAATTCCCCACTGTGACACACGAACCCACATGCTAAGGTTTCTACCGAATTTTTAGAGAAGCGAAGCTTTTTTTTCACTACCTACTTTGCATTACCATCTAAAATTGAAAACATTGACTAGATAAAAACCTTCCCATCACATCTCACATTTGAAAAATTCAAAAACCCAACTGGTTGACCATTCTCCCTGAATTTTAGTACATCAATCGCGGAGAAGGGCCAGGGGAGGAATGCTAGAATATTTCTGAGAAATCTGAAGCCACGATTGAGCAAAACAAATATACCAAAAATTTTTCAAAATAAATGTAACAGGTGGATATCACATATAATACTCGTAGGTACAATATATACCTGCGCAGTATATATGACGCGGACTCTAACTATGTTTGGCAACTGCCCCAGCTACTTCCTGGCGCAGACAGTGTTGCCAGCAGTGGGGATTTGTCCCGAATTTTGTTGAATTTCAAGATTTTTTCAATAGCAATGGTGATTCTTTGGGGATTTCCGTGTCAAATGGTGATTTTGGTGATTTATCATCAAATTTTTCTTGAAAATACAAATTTCATCATTTTTTATAAAAATTATGAGCAAATAGTAAAAAAAATTATTTTTTGTTAAATTATTTTTTTCTCTTTTTGATAAATTTTTTCTCTGACGATTTTTTTTTTTTTTCTAATATTGTTTGTTAAAGGAATCTGACATAATCAATAACCTTAACCTTTCTATGGGTAACTAGTGACTACACGGGAATACATAACATAAAATTAATTAAATTATTTTAGTTAATTAGATCTAAGGGATGAACCCTTTTAAGTCGCCTTGTACTGTTGTTTTCCAACAGCACAATTGCTTCT
>FIZR01029161.1:0-22634 GCA_900060175.1 Ferrisia virgata
ATGTTATTAGTGGACTGTCAACAGTGTGACGTCATCATTGGGCTGACATCAGTGGGCAGATTTTTATGGCCTGTAATGACATCAGCGGACTTATTTCATGAAGGTTAAAAATTAGAGATGTGACGTCACTGAAGTTATTTTACCGAGGATTGATTTTATGATTTTAAGTTTCAATGTTGAGGAAAATTAGAGATGTTTAAAGTTGACTCGTCAAAACAGTGAACCTTGGCCTTGAATCGATTTTATGATTTTTAGTTGAAATGTCGTCATCCATTGACCCATCAACAGTTGACCTTGACTCTGGATTGATTTCATGATTTTAAGTTGAAATACGAAGGAAAATTTGAAGAAAATTGACCCAATTTCGCTAAAAAATATGTAAGAAAATTTACCAAGTGATAAGTATTAAATAAAAAAAAAAATTTAGGAAAAAAATTGTACCGATTACATTTAAAATATCAAAACTTACATACCTGTTTCTAATTTCAAGAGAGTTACAATCGGTCGAAGTTTGGATGTATTAGGGATTAGTGAAAAAATCCTATTTAAACGCTTTATCAACAATTCGTCCGATGAAATATCTCTCCCTGGAATCAAATCCATAGTAAATTTCTTATCTAGACCCCTCCCCTTTCATCCCATTATCAAATATGTTAGCATCCACATAGAAATCAGTGGACTGGCTACGGTTATAAGTATTGTGTTGTGAGTGATTTTTACTGGTTTTAAAGTTTGCTTTTCGTTTTGCTTCTTTTTCCCTTTTTGAGCTTAAAGGCTGAAATTTGATATGAACATTTGGTAGAGATCCTGAATGTGTCTTATGATGATTTTGACTTTTCAGGCACAGTTCACCATTTTGGAAACTCAAAAAGGGGTGTTTTTAAGTCGATTCCTCTTGTACTATTACCCTCTCCAAATTGAGTTATTGATGTAGGTCCAGTTAGAGAGGACATTATTGACCCCTTCTCAATTTTTTTGTAAAAATTTAATAATTCATGCATTGTACGAGTAGAAATAATCGGATGACATTTTTTTGGGTGCTCAAAGATGCACTCAAATATTCATTTTTTGATTATTTGGCTCTTGATAGAAGATTCAGTCTTCTCTGCTACCCCCCCTCTCCTGTTTTGCGTATCACTCAGCAGGTAGATTCGGTAAGGGATGTAGATGTACTTATTATATCGCTAACTAAAGTTGGAAAATTGAGAAATTTGATTTCACGTCATAATATTCGAATACCTACTTATACGTAGGCCTACGTATCGGTTTGAATTATTTTTAACTAAGCGTATAAGCCTATGCCATGAGGTACACGTGTGTTGCATCTAAATGTGTGTAATGTGTACTTGTAAAGATATAATGTACGATGGGTAATCGACACCGATGTAATGTTTTCATATTTTATATGTTTCAGGTAAGCACATCAGAAGCTTTTAGTAAACGTCTACCACATACAATGTACCTGCATCAGCTAAAAACCAATGGTAACGTACACGTACGTAATTATTTTAACGTGTCGGATTGATGGTGATGCGATGCGATGTGATGTGATGTGATGTGATGTGATGTGATGTGATGTGAGAAGCCCTAATACGGAGAGTAATATGTACCTAAATGCGGTATAGACTTTTTAGCTTGAGAAACCACTCGTCTGTTGGTCGAATGATAAATTTGATACTCGTTTTTTATGTAGCATCAGAGCCCACTGCAATATGCGTAGCATCATGTACGAAACTTGGGCACCATCCGACCGATTGAAAGAATCAGCGAAAAAGAGACGGAGAAAATGAGGCAGATAAAAAATTGTAATAGAGAGACCGAGAAAGAGAGAGAGAAAGAGAGAGAAAAAAGAAAGGACGAAAATACGTTTAAAAATTCATGACACATTAGACATGGCACGTCGGTCGTATACTCGGTACACGCGTCTGAAATCATTTACTTCAAAATCCGCTCGTTGATGTGGGCACGGTGATGAGGAAAAGAGAGATGAAGAGAAGGAGGTTCGTATAAATGTATGTACTATAAATACGTATACTTACTACCAACATGCTATATGCTATGTAAGTAAGTATATTATACATAATACACCCGGAATACTATATTCGGCCATTTGTTGATGAAAAAAAAAAAAAGAAATCATACTACGAGAGGGAAAAAATATCAGAGAAAGTGAGTAGTGAAAAATCGCAACGAATTTCCAACCAAATGGCAGCTAGCTAAGTTTGCCTAAAAATTTGAAATATTAAACGAGAAAAATCTCATAAAATTTTTTACTTTGCGAAAAAGAAGCTAAAAATAAGAATAAAAATGAAGGAGAAAAATGCAAAGGAATTTTGTTCCAACGAACAAAGTATCTTGATAGTTGACGAGTGCGAGTGGCGGGAGGGTGAGCGAGGAGATAACATAACCTGCTAGGTGGTAAGAGAAAGAAAAAGGTAATTGAAAAATTCTACATAATGTACAACCAGTATATTGTAGTGTAAGGTTAAAATAAGTATTTTACAAGGTGCGGTGGCGATGGTGATGGCGAATTCTTCCCGTAGCCTTGCTGCACAGCTACCTACATTCCGAATAAAAGAAAATAAATGAGCTAAGCTTTGAGCTCCAACGTACGTATACGCAATACGTACTACCACTGTAAGCCTTTTCTTATTATAATGCCTACCTTTGCGCGTAGGTAGGTAAAGGTACATGCGTGCATAGCCAACGTACTATAAAGTAGTTAATCTATGGACCGAAGAAAATTACCTAAGTGGAAGTTTTCTCTTCCTGTTTGTTGTATGTAGATGGATAGATTGAACGGGGTATGGTAGATGCGTCGTACGTTAGAGGTTCTCCATTGCGAAAATACCTACTACAACAGCCTGTGTACATGGTTCGAATAAGAATGGATAAGAAAATTGGTAATTTGTTATTTTTTGGGGTTACACATGGTTGGTTGCCTTGTTGCTCGCAGATACCATCCAGGGTTTCTTTATAATGATGATATTCATTTGCGCTGATGTTAGATTGGGGGGAGGGGGATTAATTATTTCAATGTTTTAGGAAATACTCACTGGAAAGGGTTCAGTTTAATATGAAGCACAGAAAATTATGAATTTTGAAAAAGTTACGTATGCAGGGTGTTTTGAGATAGAAACAATGCCGTTTATCTCGTGACTATGCAACACTTTGTTAATCTACGTTGATATATTTGCTATCATTTGAGATTGCAGGGGTAAGGGTTAATTTATCAAATAGATTATAACGGGCTGAGCATAGCGATTTCATCTTAGGCTATATAGGCAATATATTTTTTATTTCATAACCGGGGGGGGGGGTGATTAAAATTGTAACTAAACGTAGATTTTTATATTAATTTCTAGCCTGGTTTCCTATGTCATATTGTCAATGAAAACCAGACTATTACGGTCTATCAACCTATGGTGGATGAGGGAGGGATATTAATAAAATCCGTTCGGGGTCCTAGAAGACCATTAAGACTATTTTTGGACATGTCAGATGTTTATTTTTATTTATTTACTTTCGCTCCGAGATTAGAAAATTATTTGCTCAGCTTGATACCGACTAAAATTGATAAAATTTGGAAAATGACTTTGTTTGGTGAGCCATTTCATATTCTAGAGTAGGAACGATCTCTGGTAAAAATTCAGGTATGTCAAAATTTGGGGGAGGGGGTGTTAAGAGGCTAAAATCGTAAAAATTGTTCAATTTTAGGCCAACCAATAGGGAATAGAATGTTGTATGGGGTGTCTAAAAATCAGCCTCCCAAGTCAATCAGGAGGGTAGAAATGAGGATTTTCCCCCCTTTTTAATCGTGAGAACGGGCTGTTCCTTCCCAATATTCTCTCCAAATTGAGCTAAATAGTTGAAATTAGGTATTTAGGCTTAGTTGGAGTCATAGATGTGTTTTTTGCGGTTTCAACTTTTCAGTCACATTGAAGCTCCGCGCAGGCTTAAGAAAATTGTTTTTTGTCAGTTTTTCTCATTTTTTGAGTTTGTTTCTTGCATATTTCCCTCCCAAATTGGGCTAAGAAGTTGAAATTCGATATCGAGAAATAGTATAGTTGTTAAATCTGTCTTTTGGTGGTGTCGTCTTTTTAGCTCCATTGCACCTTCTCTTCTCCCTTTACCCTTACTTTTGTTTAGGAAAATAGCATCGCGAATGATGTTGTTTTTCAATTTACATAATTAATGTGTTTCACAAAATTCTGTTTTTTTTTCTCTTCGCGAATTCTCAACCAATTTTTTTCAAACTTTCTATGAAAGTAAAGTTGGGTATTTGGTCGGAGTATTGTGGAATTTTTCAGATTTTCCAGATCCTAAACATGACCTTCAAATGGACCTTGAAAATTTTGAGGATCACTTTAGGGGCTCTCTTTTTAATCTGGCAACTTGAGAAAATTTTGTGACATTATTAAGCGTATTCTAAATTTTCCAGAAAGTAAAAAAAATTTTTGAGTTGACAGCCTTTTTTGTAGCATTTAAAACCCTTCTTCATTAGAAAGAAATTACCATTTAACGGAGGAAGAAAATATTTTTTAGAGGCTGTAGAAGAAGCCATCATTTAAAAAAATTCGAAAATTTTTGCAATAATAAGGTAAAAAATTTTCATATGGCCAGCTGAAAAAAGAGCCTAGCAAACCTGTTTAAAGTTTTGAAAGTCCATTTCATAGTAATATTTAAGGTCCGAAAAATCTGAAAAAATTCTATAACACTTTACCTAAATACCTTTACTTTCATACAAAGTTTCAATAAAATAGACCAAAAGCTTACAGAGAAAAAAATAACATGAAAACATAGCCTAGAATTTGTGTTTTATTGCCACCTCCCATAGTAACGAGATAAAAAATCCTAAATACGATTTGAAGTAATATTTTATTAAATTTAGCCTTTCAACATATGCATGCTGTTTTGAGCTAGAGATGGTGCCTTTTAACTGGTGATTATGCAACAGTTTTTCACTCCATTTTGATATGTTTGCCGAAATTCTAGATTGCAGGCATAAAAATCCATTTATTTTGGCGAATGAAAGATGTTCTTTAATTGTAATTATTTTGTTATTTCTGAATTATAAATTATCTTTTTTTTTCAACCAATGCAACTTCCTCACCCCCTCTCCCACCCTCTTTACTCTTTTGAATCATGATAAATTTTTAAAAATGGGGTGTAAAATGAATTTTTGTCTTTCAATTTTTGAAAATGAAATTTACGAAAGTTGTGTATACAAATATGCTCTACTTTTCCTCTCCGCTCTTCTTTATCCCATTCATTTACACGCGTATAGAATAGAGAATTCAAAATCGTAAAAATCTATCGTTTTTAAACGTGTGTTTCTTTCGCTATAACGAGTTCGATGAGTGAAAAAAAAAAGAAGCAGGAAAACAGGATAGAAAAAAAACTGTAAAAATCATTAGATGAGTTGAAAATAAATGAGGATACCTAATACGTATAGTAATTTGGTTGTTTTTTCAAAGTAGGTAGGTATTTTTCACGTTTTTTTTTCCCGATTTTTTTTTTATTTTTCACTTCAGTTTGCGCGTACAGAATGAATTATAGCTTTTTCACACCCTTAATATTAAATTTGACTTAGGAATTTTTAAAAGTTTTGTATTAGTTTGGTTATTTTCTCATAAATTTTCATCGCGTATGTTAAACGAAGTATCTCCGGTTCTAATCATTGAATTTTTGAAATTTTCAAGTATTCGTCGAGGGTGTTTTATTGAGAGTGAAAAAAAAAAACAGCTACGAGGAAAGTGAAAAAAAGAGCAGGGGTAATTTGTTAAAAAGCGAGTTTTACCTGGCTTACGTATTCTTCCACTTTTTTTTTTTTTTTTTTCACGAGCAAAAGGTGTTGCAAATTATTTGGTGTTTGTGTCAGAATTTTGCGATGTAATAGCTTTTAGCATTTGTTTTGTATTCCATTTGCGGAATTCGTTATGTTTCTGCAAGTGAATTAGGGTGTTTTTATAAGGACTGACTGAATATACTTGAGAGGTGTGTTTAGAAGGTGTGTGTGTGTTTGTATGTGTATGTGTTTTTTTTTCAGGTATAGTTTTTAATCTCGTTTGTTTCGTGTGTTTGTTGTCGGTCTACCCTGGTCTTTCTTGTCCCTTGATCTTGAAAGGTTCGAAAATAAAGTGATAGATGAGTGGTTGTTAAAGAAACTCAACGAATGAAAATTTTTTTTCAATTAGGTATCGTCGAGAAATTAAGTAATGCTCGTTTTTAGTTTCTTTTCGTATAGAAACTGAATGTGTAAGCTGTTTAGGCCAGTTGAGATTTTTTTTCCAATTTAAAAATTTTTTTCAAGTTTTATTTTAAGATGGGTATTTTATACCCACGTTTTGTGATAATTTGATAATTTAAGCCTCTTTTTTTTCGTTCTTTCTTTTCGTTTTCTTTTTTTTTTTAGTCCTGCTTTAATCCCAGCTCGGTTGGAATTTTCAAATTTTTTATTTTAAATTGCAGCACAAGGTTGAAAAAATTTCTCTAATACGATTTTAATGATCCTCTTGGTAGTTATTCATCTTCTTTTTTTCTTCATGCTTTACTCTGTTTGCAGTGACCATTTTTTTTTTTTTTTTTTCATTTACGTAAAAAATACCTACATCCTGAAGTTTTTCAAAGTCAGTGATACTATTTCGACGATTCATCTTTGTTATAAATTGTAAAATCAAAGCTTCGTAAAATTCGTTGAATTTTTTTCTCGTATTTTACAAAGCGTTTTATTTTTATATACCTACCTACTTACTGAGTATTTGTTTATTTAGATACTCGATGTGATTTTCATCTGGACTTAAAATTTACTCTCGTGCCATTTAATTAAAAGTTGCAATTTCAGTTTAAATTGTCCAATTTCATTTTGAAATTTCATTCATTGTTTGGTGATCTTTTTTAGAATGAGAAAAAAAATAAGGAGTCAACCTGGTGTGTTTGTCGAATGAAATGAACATCGGAGAAAATTGGTAAAGTATTTAAGAAAAGGTATCGTCGTGTTTATTTCTCATTCTAAAATAAGAAGGGTATAATACGATTTTTTTTCCTTTTCTCGAATATTTAATTTTTATCCGTACATGTTTGAAAAGTCAAAAGAATAGAAATCATTCGAAAAATTTCATTATTTAAATATCTTTTTTTCATAGTACATACACAGCTCTCAGATATTTAGTTTTTTGAAGTCGAGTGAACTGGGTTGAATTTAGTTTGTCCCTTCGAAAGTACATTTCGGTGAGTAAGTGAAACAGATGTTTCAAAACATCTTCGGTGAATGCTGGAAGTGTAGGAGGGAAGGGGAAAGGAAGAAGTGAAAATAAATTGTGTTCAAAATAACAAGGTCTCTTTTTTTTCAAAAATCCTGCTGCTATATTGGCCTTAGTGAAAGGAATTAATGAAGAAGAGAGGGAAGGGATGAGAAGTTGAAATTCGAAAAACCAAAATTTTTCATAATTGAAAAGTGTATTTGTAAATGTTTTGCTTCGCCTTTTCTCGATTTTTTGAAAATAAAAAATAGTCGCAATGCGTTGCTTATGCAGTTTGATTTTCGTAAGATAATGCAGTTATATGAATTGTCCCATGGAAGTAGAGGTTGACATTGGAATGAATAGCTGAAATTCACAAAGGCACATTTAGGATCCCTATTAAATCTGCATACCGAATTTGGAACGAAGGATAAGTGTGGAACGGATTAGAAAAACGACGAAAACAAGCCAAAGAATTCCCATACTAAATCTATTCAATAAATTTCAACCTCATAGTTCCATTTGGAGGGGAAATATGCGTGGAAATGTTTTTTTTTTCAAGATCCAATTGGGGGAGGAGGTTCTACATCTTCCCTCCTAATTGATCTAGAGGGCTAATTTTTGGATGTGTTATACAGCTTTTGATTCTCATGAAATTTTTACATTTGCTGCCCCTCAGCATCCCCTCTAAATTTTAACGCAAGTGAATTTTAATCCGAGGTCATTCCCATTTATGCATATCAAATTTGCAACCAATTTGAATCTACTGCCTAAATTTTATCAAATTTGGTCGGTATGAAACGGAGTAAATGAATTTTTGTTTCATGAGGGAAGGGGGGGGGTAAAAATTAATTTCAAGTCAATCGGATTCAAAAAATAACTTGAATTTTTCGATTAATCTCAAAAGTTTTTGCGGTTCTTTCGGAAACTTGGTGAAAAAAATTACGTTGTTTTGTTACGAAATTGATAGTCAAAATTTTGAAAGCTCAAAATTGAACTTTTAAAATGAAAGTTTAACTTTTCATGATGAATATAAAAGTTACAAGCCATCGTTTGAAAATTTGAAAAAATTGTGACGATAAGATTTCTTTCATGTTTATTGCAACCAATTAATTTTCAAAATTGGATATCAACATCCCCTAGGAGCAAATAGGTCATCAATTTTGGTCAAAATTCCAAAAAAAAATGGAAAAAATGAATTGGCATATCAATTTCTATAATTTGCAGACGCTGAGTTCAACTATTAGTTTATTTTTTTGATTCGACAGCTCCAAACATCCTCACAAGCTCCCTCAATACAGTCAAAATTTAAAAAAAAAATGGAAAAAATGAAGTGACACATCGATTACTACTAATTCGCAGATGGTAAGTTTGATTACTGGTTGATTTTTTTCAATCCACCCCTCCACCTACACCAGCCCCTCAAAATAGTCAAAATTCAAAAAAAATTCAAAAATAAATTGACATTTCGATTGTTACTAATTTTAGTTTGCTTAACTTCGAAGCTCACTTATTTTTTGAATCTGTCCTCTGAGTGAACCTCCCTCTCCTCCGTCATAAAACTAGAAAAATATTGAAAAATTATTAAAATTACGTGTATCAAATCGATTTCTCCTAATTCGACATTGCTGAAATCGAATATCAACTTGATTTCTTGATCTTACTCCCTCGTACTCCAAATTGAAGTTTGAACTATCAAAAATTTCAAAAATATAGTTACGCTGGTGTCGGATTAAAAAAGTACGTTCATATTCGATTTCAGAGTACTTGAATCAGTGCAAATTGACGTGTCACTTCACTTTTGTCTTATTTGCAAATTTTGACCAAAATAATGAACCTCTGTAGCTCCCCCGCCCCCGTCCCCCAGGCATGTCAAGATTTCATTTTGAAAATTGATTGGTTGAAACGAGCGTAAAAAGATGTATTTGTGGTATTTTTTTCAGATTTTTTAACTGTGTAGCTTTGAACCTTTACACTCATCATGAAAAGTAGAGCTTTTATTTTAAAAGTTCAACTTTAAGCTTTCAAAATTTTGAACATCAATGTCGAATCTGCTTTGAATCATCTAAAAAATCGCGTAAACGTATTCAGTTTCGAAGTAGGAACCTTTAGAGTTGAGCTATTTGACAAATAATCCTCCTTCGTTCGAAAATTATAAAAGCCATCCCCTTCCCCCTCACATCTCCTAAAAGATTATGACCGAAATAACGGTTACTGTTTCCACTTGAATTACGAGAAGAACGCTCAAAAAAATTTTAAATGAAATTTAAGAACTCCAGTTATTTTTTGGATCGTTTTGATATGAAGTAAACTAAAATGAACGTCCAGGACCTAAAATGATTGTGTTGTGGGGATGTGTTGGTTTTTGATTGAAATTTTTTTTCAGCCATATTCCTCTGGAATCTATTGTAACTCTGGACAAAATATTTTTCGTCGTAATGAATCAGTTAAAAAAAATAACTAGTCTTTTAAAATGGTCGATAAAGTTCCACTCTCCAATATAGGTCCACAGAGGTGATCAAAAAAGAAGAGGGAGGGAAAGAGAGGGTGTTATTTGCCTATTTGATCGTATATTTGCATCAATTAAAGAAGGATATTTGCAGTATGGATTGCTGTGTGCTGAATGCTGTGCAAATATCGCAGATACGAGTAGTACCAAGACCCACCTGTACCTCTACCTGTATCGAAACTTTGAGAATAAATCTAATAAACAAAAAAGCAGGCAAATGTTTCTTATCTTGCTAGCACGTGTAACATGCTGGGTTTCCCATGTATTTATCTGACTGCGAAGTGGTAGACCCTCGTGTACGGAGAGTTGATAAAAAATAAAGAGTGAGAATGTTAGGTAGTTGAATAACCTCCCTTCCCCCATTCCCCCATCACGTACACGTCGAAAGAATGGCAAGTAGGTATAGGTACATTTGGATTTGGCCAAATTTGGGTTGAAAAACGAACGATAACTAGTCGCGAGGGCGTATGTATCTATTTGAGAGTAGTAGTGGTAATAGACATGGGTATTGGGTACGGGGTACCTTACCTACACGTAGATAGGTACATCTTTCGACAGCAAAATAGTTAGTATGAGATGAGCCATAGCGATTTCTTCATTAAGGCGAGAGACCGTGTAAAAGGACGATGGTTTGGTATTTTTCACGTTACACGTTTGGTGTACGCCATTTCATCGTCGTCGTGTACGACGTTCGAGTATGTGTTTAGGAGCTCGTTCACTTGTACACGAAATAATTCGTCAAAAGTAAATGAAACGTAATATTTAAAACCGCAAAAAGGTCTCGGCAACACGAACCAGCACGCTACCACTTTCTCATGCTTGGCTCATTCTGTCTCACTCGTTCAATCTCACTCTTACTTTAGCCTACGACTTTGTACGTATACGTAGGACGTACGTGTATGGATAAAGATACAAGCACGTACATACCTACGGTTACACAAACGCACTTTTACACCGACCATAGAGCAGACTCGACGAATACATTAAAATAAATGAATATTCATTTATATTAAACAGCCTCCGCCTGGCAGTGTTAAACGTTTAGTCTAAACGAACATGTTGAAGGCGGTATCTCTATGTGGCTTCCCTCTTTTTATTCTTGCTCCTTTTTTTTTTCATTTCGTTTTGTTTTACTACCCCCCCCCACCCCTCTTGTATGATCTCTCCACCGCTTGATTCTCTACTATGTACTCTGACAAACGATGAAGCAACAGAGCTATGTAGTTTTCTGCCCCCTTCGTTTTCGTACCCTGAAATGTACACTCGACTGTAACTACCTAACCTAGCTACCTATCTGTGTATTTTAATGCAACGACCGTCAGGACGGAAGGGACGCTGCTTGACGTTAACTTTACGACGACGACGAATAGGTTGATGACGATGACGACGACGACGACACGACGCTGGTGGTGGTGCTGGTGGTGAGGTGATGTGTTAATGGACTATGAAGAATGGTAAACTGTTGCTTCGACTCGTGTACTTCGCCTATACTTATGTATATCTACCTTTTTACTTTATCCATAGACAGTCCGGACAGGTACTTGGTAGGTTGCTGGCTCGGTTAATTTTTTGATTTATATGGTCAAATTTTTAGAAACACCTCGTCGTATCACCATTACAAGTACAAAGCTGCGATGTTTGTTTCATCTCTAGTTGTGTTGATAGTACGAAGAAAAGGTACGTGCGATGATGGTGACCTTTTTTAGGTGCTTTTTTCCAGTACGTTTAAAATTTTTACCATGAATAGAATTGATGAATGTGGTATTATGTAATAAGTTTGTTGATTCGAACTAGAAGTTGATGGGCTTCGTAGTTGGAGAATTTTTCCATTCAATATTAGGTGGTGTTTTTTTTTGCGTGCCTGATTCGTTTCACATTGATCTAGACATCGTAATTCGTATTCTTTACCGGTTTGAAGCTAAAGAGCTCCACAGGAAGTATATGGTTTAAATGAAACTTGTTTTTATACGGAGGAGAGGGGGAGGAGGGAGATGAAAATGAATAACTGAATTTTGTAGTAAATGATGGAAACATTTAAAAAGGTGTAATTCTATTAAAAGCCATTTAAATAGATCTCATTTTGATGATTTCTTAGGCGAATTTTCTGAAAAATATTCAACTATTGCAGACAGTTGATTAGCATGAACATGAGAAAAAAGAGCTAAATAATACAAAACCTATTTTACATGGTCTTAAAATTCAACCATCTGTGAAAATATTTAACATTTTTTTTCTCGATTTCAAAAATTGAGTACTCAACATCTGCTTTGTATTGGTCACAATTGAAAATGGTGGGGAGAGAGGAAGGGAATAGATTTGAGTAATAAAAGTAGGGCTGAATTTGCACCCAGAACAAATCGAGTTGAAAATTCCAGAGCAGCCCCAAGGGGATTATTGTTTGTTAAATTAAAATTTTTTATAAAAATTTCGGTTTCGTTATATAACGTTATTTTTTTCTTCATTTTATGTTATTGTTCTGACTTCGTTAGGTTATGATTCGGTTTCATTTGAGATACCGTATGTTTCCTTTCTCGCTAATTTACAAAGTGCTCATACTGTATAATGCAATTTATGTCGTTAACGTTTCGTTACATTTTCAGTTGTGTAATTTTTGATCATGTTGGGGTACAAGGATACCGTTATTTTAGCGTTACAGTTTTTCCCATTCTTCAAATATGGTATCATGGCTACTTGGTTTATTAGCTCACAATATTATTTTTATAATACCTTGAAAAATTTTAACGTTTTTACAAGGTTACAGTTTCACTACATTGCGTTACGTTAACGTTACGATCATTGTATTTGTTTTGAAATGTTACTTTTTGTACGTTTCAAGGTATGGTTTCATGTTTTTATATTATCGTAAAATTTCTCATCATTCAGTTTTGTTGTCGTTTCCGTTATGTTACGAGCTTGTTTCTGTTAATTAGATGTACGCTACTTTTTCATTGCGTTCACGTCATACTTATGGTACATTTGTGGCCCAATTTTGTTTTTGTTTTGTTTGTGTTTCTATCAAGTTATGTAACCGTTTCTGTTATTATAATTCTGTCAGTATCGTAATTATTGTTTCTGTTTTAAAATTTTATTTTTTTGTATGCTCTAAGATGTGAGTTTATGTTTCTATTTTATCGTAAAATTTTCCATCCGTAGCGTTACAGTTCTGTTCCTATTCAGTTATGATTCTGTTTCTGTTAATTAAGGATACACAACTTTTTCATTGCGTTGTCATTATGTTCACGTTATTTTTATGATCCACTTTCGTTTCAGTTTCATTGCATTGCGTTACGTTAACGTTATAATTATTGTTTTTTTATTAAAATTTAATTTTTTATAGGATCTAAGATACAGCTTTATGTTTTTATTTTATTGAAAAATTTTCCCCCTTTGGTTGCCGTGTAATCCAGTTTCTATTCAATCATGTTATCGTTTCCATTATGTTATGGTTCCGTTTTTGTTTACAAAGGATACGCTTTTTTTTCATTGTATCCTCGTTATTTTCATGTTATTTTTGTGGCCCACATTCGTTTTAGTTTTTTTTTATTGCGTTTCTGTCAAATTATGCAATTGTTTCTGTTATGATTCCGTTAACATCATAATTACTGTTTTTATTTTGAAATTTTATTTTTCGTACGTTCCGGAATTATGGTTCTTATGGTTTTATTTTATCGTGAAATTTTCCGCTTGTTACGTTACGATTCTGTTTTATATTTGGTTACGCTATGGTTTCCGTCAAGCTACGGTTTTGTTTGTGTTAATTGAGCATAGCCTAATTGTTTATTGTGCACTTGTTACGTCGATGTTATATTTATGGTCCTCATTCGTTTCGATTATGTTACATTGTGTTTGTATCGAGTTATATAACTGTTTCTGTTATGATTCCGTTAAAATCACAATATTATTGTTTCTGTTTTGGAATTTTAGTTTTTGCATGCCGTGAAATTTGCTTTTATGTTTCCATTTCATCGTAAAATTTTTCCCCAGTTGCGTTAGGCTTTTGGTTATATTTGGTTATGTTATTGTTTCCGTTATGTTAAGGTTTCGTTTTTGTTACTTAAGGGTATGCTGCTTTTTTATTACATATTCCTTGTGTTCATGTTACATTTTTGGGCCACATTCATTTCAATTTCATTACATTGAATTTTTATTTAGGTATATAGCCGTTTCTATTGTTATGATTCGGTTTTAGTTACACGAAGACATAATATTTTATCGGTACTTTTTCGTTACAATCCTGTTGTATTCGTGGTTCAATTTCTTTTTAGTTTTGTTATGATTTTGTTTTGTATTAAGTCAAGTAACTATTTCTCTTGTAATACGATTCAGTTTCTGTTCCAGTTTTATTTACCTTTCGTTATGATTTCGTTACCGTTATATTGTCATGATTCTGTTTTGGTTACAGCTTCATTTTATCATGATGCTAAATTTATTTTCACTTCTATTACGTAATTATTCCAGTTACTTCTCACAATTTCAATTTGTTAGCCTGATTTTCTAGGTCGTATTGTCAATAAAAACCAAACTGTTGCTGTGTATCGACCAACGACAGGTGTGGGGGGGGGAGGGGAGGTGGAGAAACCACAACGAAATCCGTTTTGGAATCTTAAAAGATCATTAGGATAATTTTTGACCATGTCAGATATTTATTTATTTTTTTCCGAACATTACAATCATTTACTCTGCTCGATACCGACCAAAATCGCTCCAATTCAGCCAAACGGCTCATTTTGGCGACAGATTACTAAACGAGTGGGGATGACCTTGGATCAAAATTCAGCTTTGCCCATTTTGAGGAAGAGAGTGCTGAGAATCCGAAAACACAAAAATTATTCCTTTTTATATGAATCTATAAAAAATCCAAAGTTGGATAACATATCCAAAAATCAACCTTCTGGGTTGATGAGGAGGAGAGAGATGATGGTTTCTCCCCTTTTTGACCTTGAAAAAGGGCTTTTCCTCCCCTATCTCCCCACCAAAATGAGCTAGGAAGTTGAAATTTGGTAAGTACATGCAGTAGCGACTGTAAATGTGCTGGGGGGATGCTGATTTTTCAGCTCCATTGCGCCCCCCTCACAGCCCCCGAAAATGTGAGTTTTTGGTCAGGTACTCTCTTTTTTCTGTTTTTTGAGCTTTTCCCTCTTATAACTCCCCTCCAAATAGAGCTAGGAATCTGAAATTTAGTATGAACATGTAGCAGAAACCCTAGATGTGCTTTTTGGAGATCCCGACTTTTCAGTCCTATTACAGCTCCAAATGTGTGATTTTTTAGTCATTTTTTCTTATTTTTTGAGATTGTTCCTCGTATAACATCCTTCCGCCCCATTACACCCCCTCAAAGCCTCAAGTATATGGTTTTTTGGTCAGTTTTTTCAATTTTTTGAATTTCTTCCTCGCGTAACTGCCCACCAAATTGAGCTAGAAACTTGAAATTAGGTATGTACAGTAAGTAGGGGCTCTAGATGCTCCTTTTAAGGGTTTCAGATTTTTAGCCCAATTAAACCCTTTCTATATGTAGTGCTTTTGTTTCAATTCTCATTATTTGTTGTATGCTACGAAAATTAGGTTGAAAAAGCATCGCAATGCGATGCTTTTTTTTTGACTATTGTTTGTGCTCTTCGATGTGACCACCTATGCTCAGGGAACTCGGCTACTCGTACGAAAGTCAACGTTAAATTTCAAAGTATCTGTAAACTATATTAAAATCCTATGGTATAATTACATAGTTGTATTCTAGTAAGTATGTAATTTTAGACGCCTTAAAACTAGGCGATCGAATATACGCCTGAAAATTCAAATCTATTCCAAGCTGGATTTCTTCATTCGTCGAAAGAAGTTTTTCACCACAAAATCGTCCCACGCGACAAGTCCCTACACAGAAAGCCAATACTTGGCGTATTCGTTTTACACAGGTAATTAGGTAGCCCCCTGCTACTTTTTTAAAATCATTCCTCGTGCACACTGAAACGAAAGGTATCCGTTTACCGGGCATCCGTGAGTATAATATTACGTAATATGGGTAGATACAGGCTTATAGGTTTATACGTAAACGTATATGTAGTAAGAATGGTATGGCGAGCTAATGTAGGTACTTAGTTACACGGACGATTAAACATATAATTATATCAGTCGACGCGTGATATTGGATACAAATTAAACACCGAACAGAAAATAATTATAAGCTATAATATTTTTCCAAATGTTAAAGTATGTGTATGCCTATGCTTACGTATTACTGAGTATGTACTAGCAGTTGATAGGTTAGGTATGTGTCGTAAAATTAATTTGACATTTTAAGAAAATGAATCGTTATAGCTGTTAAAGCTGTTTTATGTGTATGATATATTGATCCGGATATGGTAAAAGTGGAAAAGAGCGCGATGTGCAGTGACATCGATAAGATTTAGGGTACATTTACGTTACACATGCCATGCCACAAGGTATTACAGAATATTGTACGTATATGTATGAAGTATGGAATCAGGGCTTCCCAGGTACATACTACTTACGTACTTAAGATGATTATACGTCTAGTGTCAAATATGTATTTATTACCAACTATACGTTCATATTTATGATAAATGGGGGAGGGGGGGAGTTAGGCACAAATTATGCTTCCTTTTCCTCAATCTTAGTTTGGGGTCTGGTATAAAATTTTGGGTGCTTTGAAATTAACCAATCTAGATTAAAGACAAATTTTTCATTTACAATAATTTTTTTCAATAAAAAATGTAATGGTTGGAAACGAAATATTTTAGCTCAGTTCGAATCGCTGAAAGCTGTAAAGATAAGTATGTAGATTAAAGTGGGGTGAAAACAAAATATATACGTGGGATTTTTACCAAAATTTCGCACGTAGTTATTTTAAAGTTGAAAAACCACATAAAAAATTTTTCACCCTCTCCCCCCATCAGCTCAAAAGCAGGTGAAATTGTAGAGATAGATTAACCAACATTACGAAAGTTGAAGGAATCATAAAGCAGACCTTGTACATTGATTTTCATGTTTTTATAATGTAGCCAAATTTTTACTCAATTCACAACATGTTTTTCGTAACTTTTGATCAATTTTTTGCATTTTTTACCCATTTTTTTTTATTTCCACAGATTTTCTTCGTTTTTTACGAATTTTAGTCGATTTTTTACCAAATATTAGATAATTTTTTTATGGATTTTTCTCATATTTTAAGTGAATTTTTACCAGTTTTTGTCAAATTTTTCTCAATTTTCGATGATTTTAAATGATTTTTTTTCTGTATTTTTTTTCAATTTTCTGTAACTTTTAACCATTTTATTCAATTTTTTGCATCATTTCCGATAGTTTTTATAAATTTTTCTAATATTTCAGGTCAATTTTCATATGTTTTTGTCAAATTTTTCACAATTATCATTGATTTTAAATTTTTCATTTTTTATTTCTTATTTTTCGTCCAATTTTACCTATTTGTCAACATTTTTTCATGATTTTTGTTCAATTTTCAATGATCTACAACGGTTTTTTTTTTTTTTTTTTTAATAATTTAGGACAATTTTTATTTGTTTTTAAACAATTTTTCATGATCTCTTCATCGAAAATCTGTTAAAAATTCGATAAAAAGTGCTAAAAACTACGGAAAATTGTTGAAAAATCATGAAAAATATTTTACAACTTATGTAAAGTTGTTAAAAATGATTGAAAATAGATCAAACAGACCAAAAATTCCAACGAAAATCTGAAAAATGTTGAAAAATAAGTGAAAACAGACCTAAATTATGAAAAAATTCATTGATAATCAACGAAAATTGGGTAAAAATATAATAGAAATGATAATCAATTAAAAATCACGAAAAAATGTTACAAAATATGCAAAAATAGACGTAAATAATGAGAAAAATCGTTAAAAATGTAAACAATCCATCAAAAATCACAAAAAAATCATGAAAATAAGACGAAAACTGGCTTAAAACTTGATAAAAGTCGTTTAAAACCGTCAAAAACGTGATGAAAATTATTAAAAAATAAAGAAAACATGAATGAAAATCAACTTAAATTACGGAGAAATTTGTTGAAAATCAACGAAAATTGGGTAAAAAGTATGATTAAATGTGGTAAAACCTGCAGAAAATTGATAAAAAATCATGAAAATTCCATCGAAAATCGTGAAAGTTATTGAAAAACGATTGAAAATCGACTCATAATATGTGAAAAATTGTCAAAAGTCATCGAAAATTGTGTAAAACTTTTACAAAAATTATGAAAAAATGGGTAAAAATGGACCTAAATTATGAGAAAATCGCGTTAAAAACGTGAAAAATTGAAGAAAATTTGACGAAATGTCGATAAAAAATGCTAAAAATTAATAAAAAATCATATAAAAAGCGACATAAATTTGATGAATTTTTGCACTGTTCATTCATTCTTGTCAAATTTTTACCCAACTTTCGATAATTTTTAACAATTTTTTACATACTTTGGGTCAATTAAAATTTTTTTTTTTTCGTAATTTTGATCAATTTTTTGTATTTTTACCCAATTTTCCATCATTTTTCAACCTTCTTTCTTCGTAATTTTCCATCAATTTTCTACAGTTTTTACCTATTTTTTGGTAAATTTTTATCCAATCTTCGCACATTTATCTAAATTTTTTATAATTTTTAATGTTATTTGCCATTTTTACACATTTTTTCCCAAATTTTTACCTAATTATTGATGATTTTAAAAGATTTTTTTCAAATTTCACCCAGGTTTGCGATATTTTCTCAAATTTTTGATGATTTTTAATAATTTTTTTTCATCTGTTTTTTATCTGATTTTTTTTTCAAATTTTTGCCAAATTTTTGATTTTGGTACATTTTTTAACTTTTTTTTCATAATTTTTGATCAATTTTTTGCATCGAAAAAATTTATATATAAAAAAAATTATTGAATATCATCGAAAATTCGGCAAAAGTTTGAAAAAAATCTTTAAAAAGTGCAGAAAATGAAATAAAAGTCGTTAAAAAATATGAAAAAAATAAATAAAAATTGATAAAAAAAAAAGGTAAAAAAAATCTTTAAAAGTCATTGAAAATTTGTGAAAACATGGCAAAACTGGGTGAAAATTAACCAAAAGTATGAAAAAAAATCTTTTAAAATCATCAATAATTATATAAAAATTTGGAAAAAAATGGGCAATAGTGCAGAAAACTGATTAAAAATTATGAAAAAATTTAGAAAAATATGCAAAAATTGGGTAAAAAATGACCAAATTAGGTAAAAACAGAAAAAAATTGATGGAAAATTACGAAGAAACGTTGAAATATGATGGGAAATTGGGTAAAAATTTTACAATAATGGGTAAAAAAATGCGAAAAATGGGAAGTAGTACTTACATTTTGTTGAGCAATTATTTCGCCCACCAGAGAAAAACAGTAAAATCAACTTGTAGAGATTTTTTCAGTACTTGGTCTGCACACTATATCTCTTTTAAAAAAGTATATAAATTTCATACGTAAAATGAAATGAGAATCTTATGAAGGGAGAGTGGCAGAGTAACCGAAGAAAAGGCTGGCATTTTTTTTTAGATGTTTCTTGGCGACGTATTTGATGCACATTGCATCTGTCTTTGGGCGAGGATATCAAATTCTATCGTTCTGTTTCTATATATCTCTCTTAACCGCTGTACTTATTATATTCTGTTCTTTTTAATAATTTAATCTTTGAATAATGAAAATAAGAAAAAAAAAAAAAAAAGGTAGAAAGCAAAAAGCAGTCTAGCTGTTGTTCGCTGTAGCTATTATACAATATCGTATCTAACAGTAAATCTCTGCACCAAATCGTCGTATTCGAATGAAAGTACTTAATTATAAAGTAGGTAATGGTAATCTTGGATGTATAGGTTAGGATACTTGCGCATATACTACAATAATAATAATAATAATAATTAAAACGACAGTATAAAGGCGAAATTTTATTATTCTTTTAAGCCTAGTATAACCATTAAAAATGTTCGCTTAAGTGTATATATTTCAGATGCGAATAAATTTCTAAAACATATTTTTATTGTACCCTACGAAATACCAACTAACGTACGATAAGGTCCAAAAAGAGATGCATGAGACAGAGTAGGAAGGAAGGAAAAAAAAAAAAATAAACAGAAGTGTACCATCGTAAAAGCAAATCTAATACGCGACGGTGTAATTGAAACGCGTATCGTATACTGAGCAATGCACTTGTACGTATAAATAAGAATGCTTTTTTAATACAGGGCATTTTATTTAATACTGCCAAGGATAATACAGAAGAGAGGGATCCAATTGAGAAACATAACGTCATGATATATTATCGTTGTAATTATTATTATGTGGATGTCCGTTGCTATCGTCGGTCGGTGGTTTAATGCTGGCTAATTTTTAATATCACACCCAAGCCAGCGTGCTCAAATGAGAATATTATTTTTCTGGTACCGAGATAAATGACGTTGTGCTGTGTAATTACAGTGCAGCAGTATCTAACTTCCCACCTTCTACGTATTCTTTTCATGTTTTCATAACAGTATTATTATTTCATTAACCAATTAACCAACATCAATTACGATCTGTAATAAAATTACAATTAATAAATGCGTTGGTAGGTAGGTAGGTAGCTAGGTACACAGATACGTACTTGGTGTACTCGTAAAACAACAAGGAGATGCCCTTTGCAATTGCTATCAACACTTCGGTATCATTGTGAAAAAAAAAGCCCTATCTGTGGGTCTGTCGTGTTCATTTTATCGCGAACGATTTCCTTCTATCTATTTCTCTGGTTGTCATTTTGTACAGCAAGGTACACTAAATAACGTATAAGTAGCTCGTCAACCGTGTACCTTACCTGTAGATTTGTCGAACTCACGCGAATATGAAATATATTTTTATACTGGTATTTTTTTGCCTTCATTGCTGTATACGAATTGTTTGTGCTTATATACCTACATTGTGTGGTACTCGTTCAGGTAGGTATGTAATATGGTATACTAACTGGAGTAGTGAACTTACATACTACGTAGGTATTAAGCAGTGCCTATATTAGAAGCTTTTATATGTACGAATGACACGAGTGCGATATGTACACATAAGCGATTTGGTAACCTTCGTGATATTCGTTCTTCTGCATATAAATAAATATCTATATAAGTACTTCCATACCTAAGTGGTCGTTGATGGTAGAGCTTCGTTCGCCAGAAATACCGAAATTATTATGTTGTTGTTTTTATTGACATCAGAATTCACATGTCAATTTGTATATTACGATGAGGATTTGATTCGTCTACACGGTATCCTCTTCCTAGTCCTTTGGGTTTTATTTATCCGCATAATTTAGCCCGAGTTTTAAACTTTGAATGACGGCCAAGTACATATTTAAACTGTAGGTACGTATATTTCGACGCATCATTATTCTCTTAATGAGAATCGAGTTAAGAGTCTAATCTACCTTTGATGAGATATGCTGCTCGTTAATTAATTCGTCGACACGTTTCAATGCTAAAACGTGTCAGTTAATTTTCCATGACGAAATGTCAGGCGTGATGAAAAGATGCGCGTGAGTTTTGTACTGTGTCCATCTTGCAGATCATTTTAACGTGGTCGCTAGACGATGTAAAAATGTTCGTTGGAGGGTAATGATTATTTTTGGTGATGAATTTTATTACCAATATCGCGTTAATGTCAACCGGTTTCATTATAGCTTCGGTGTGAGCGTTTGTTGTATAATGGGTGGTTGAAATTTTCACTCAATCTGGCGAAATTCTACATTTTTGGGGCCGCGAGGGAGTGCAGTAAGGTTGAAAAGTTCAAACCCCCCCCCCCCCCCAACACCAAAGGTATGTTTAAGATCCCTACTAAATATACGTATCAAATTTATACTTCATAACTCAATTTGGACTGGAGCTATGCGAAGAATAAACTTAAAATATAAGAAAGCCCATCCGAAGAAACTACATTTCTGGACTGTGATGGGCCGCAATGTGTCTTGAAAGTCGAAAACATCTAAAAAACAAATTTATGATCTCCATAGAGCTTACATACCGAATTTCAACTTCGCAGCTGAATTTGGAATGAAGAGAGGCGAAAGAGCCCTTTTTCAAAGTTAACAGAGGTAAAACCCTCACATTCTGTCTGCTAATTCACATAAAAAGCTGATTTTTAGATTTCTTTTGCAACTTTGGATTATATATCAATTGGCTCAAAAAGAAACAATTTTTGGCGATTTGAGCTCCTCAGCACTGCTCTTTCAAATTTGAGCACAACTGAATTTGGAATGGATCTCATCCTCATTCCAGAATATGAAATTCATCGTCTATCGAACTGTATTTCCAAAATTTCATCGAGTTTGGTATTGAGCTGAGCAAATGATTTTTAGTTTTGAGGGGGGGGGGAGGAGAGTGAGAAATTAGACACTGTTCACTCAAAATCATCATTCATTGCAAGTTTTTAATTAAAAGCTTTAGATCAAAACTTTTAACATTCAAAAATAAGTATCTGTCATGACCAAAATAAGTTGCAATGGTCATTTGGGATACCAAAATGAATTTGATGGAAAAAGCAATAGCTTGGTTTTCATTGATAATATATATATGAGGTAGAAAATCATGCTAGAAATCTCATAGTCTGGCCTAATAAATTAATTCAATTTAGGATTTCACGAACGCAGAAACAGTCACATACACAATAATAAGACAGTAAAATACAATATTAAACCGTGAACCACACCCCTAGCCCATACGACTTATTCATACGCGGAGGGAGTGGTCAAGTGCCCCACCCATCACATTCTTGAGTATATATACTCCATAAAACTTACACCAGTTGCCAATAGCGCTCTAACCACCGAACCAATCACATCAATTGTAACTGCTCACTGATCTTGAATCTGAAAAGTGAAATTTAAAG
>FIZR01029165.1:0-11216 GCA_900060175.1 Ferrisia virgata
TTTATCAAAAAATTGTAAGAGACCTTTTTTGTACAGAATTCAATTTCCTACAAGTATATGAGATGAATTTTTTTTTTCATAAAGTAGACACCAAGATATGCACTTTTCTGATTTTCGATTTTCCACCATTATAAATGCGATTTGTAGCGTTATGGAATTAAAAATAAAAGGTGATGACCCTCGATGACCACTTTTACTGGGAACTTTTGTGGTAATTTTCTTGGTTCAGCGCACTCTATATAGACACCGTTATGTAATGCTGGAAGTTCGATTTTTATTCATCTATATTATGTTATTTATACCTAAAGTGTATGTTGATGGTTTGTGTAAAAGGAGGGCTGAAGTGGTCTAAGACCGAGACAACTGCGAAAAATATACCATTTTAAGCAATAAAAGATTGGATGATTCTAGAAGGAGATCTGGCTAAAAAAAATGACCTCACTTTTTCTATATTATGAACATGCAAGACATCACTAGTAGCTTGACACAAATAAAAACATTTCTCATGAATATGATTAAATACTTGTAAAGTATACGATAAGAAATTCGTCAAAAAAAAATGAAAAGATTACTCGAGTATTAGGCAGTTGAGGTTGACGAGAAATTAAATCATTTTAGATAAAAATTACCGTTTTGTCGTGACCATATAGGTTAATAATTTGTTAATGATAATGATCGCTACCAATATCCATGTCAGAAAAATGTATTTTAATTTTCGTCGAGGTATCCGAAAAATTTATGAAACGTAATTTTTGTGAATGAAACACTTATCTATCGTGTAGATATGCAGAAATCATCAGACAGAAATCAATAAATTTCACTGCATTTATAAATTAACATGAACTGAAACCGAACCTAGCCTAAGCTAATCTAATCCACTGGTACGTATGTGTATTAATCTGCGCTGTGGTTACGTCTGTGATTTTTTGATTGAAAAGGTAAACCCAATTAGAACCAGATGTTACTTTGGTGAATGTTTTATTTGCATATGATTACTATAATTTGATCTGATGAAATAAAAATCATTCGAAATTAGAATAAAAATACGGGAAGACAAACACGAGATTCCCATGAATTGTGAGTTCTCTGTGTCATTGGTGACACGTGAATATACTTCGGTATCGCGTCGCGTCGTCACTTTTAATTATTTGTGAAAGCGAAATGCCTATTTTATTATAGATTATCCTCGATATCGTGGCGCAGTGTGAATAATGATTGTCGCGAAATCCATGTCTAATTAGTACGTATTAAATTTTCATTCAAACACGCATACGCATTCTTATATGGTAAAACATTGGTACATGGTGATGTTTCATCGACTTGTCATTTTCAATTTTTTCGTTGATTCATTTTTTTACAAGTTTTCCGGTACACCACGTATCGTATATAGCTATAATCTGCAGTAGTTCTGTGTAATCTATTTATTGTAGGTACAGGAACCTGCTTTGTGAGGTTTAGTTTTAAAATTCTGTTCTTTTGTGCGCTATGTCATTTGTTTGACAGATTTTTTACTTATCTATTGAAAGAGAATTGAGTGTTTTTGACTTTGACGCGTAATCTATCGTTTCGAGCAGGTATTAAGTTTAGCTCCTTTATTCAATTTTTTTTTATGTGCGACTGTACCGCTTAGGATCGACTCTTGGTATATTGTATTTTTCGCCTTACGAATTCTTCTTCGCTTCTTTGTTTTATCCTGATTTCGTTTTCTTAAAATATCATCTCAACTTCGTCTGATATTGAGTTATTAAAAAAAAATAAACGCGAATGATTAAAAAGAAAATTCAATTCTTTACGAAACGTACGCATTGAAAAGTAAATTATTGAACAACCCATGATAATGAATTGAGGTGAATAGGACGTTGCTGAAGTTTTTAAATGCTAAAAACCCTGTATTAGGTACGAGTACAAATAAAAATTCACTTTTTTTTGGGATCATGATCCTATAAGGAGAAGGTTTGCGGATGAAATATTGCAACTATTCGTACATCAAATAAATTTCAATTTTTCAAGTCCATGGAGAGGGCATCTACAGAGGAAATTAGTTAAAACTTTCGATATCTTGACGATTGGCAAAATTTTTATTTTGCGTGTCAAATTTTCAAAATTTTAACTGATATAATACGAAATTCAAAATGTTATCGCCCCAATGTGTCGTTAAACTAAACCCAGCCCTAACATTTGAACGATTTTCATCGGAATGGGAACGAATAATAAATTCTTTTAGTGGAAATAAATGATCGTCATGCATCGCCGAAAATAATCGAAGCGAACTTCTAAAACTGCTAAACGAAATCGATTTTTCACATACTCACTCTTTCTAAATTTTATAGCTGGTTGATCGCCGCTTTTTATCAAAAAAATAAAACTAAAAAAGAGTAAACACGATTGAGGAAATGTTTGGATTAGATTATTAGTCTGATTTTCAATGTCATATTGCTAATGAAAACAAGGCTTTTACAGTCTCATCAACCTACGATGAATCTAGAAGAGCATTACGATTATTTTTGACCTTATCAGATATCTCTTTCAATTTTTTTATTTTTATTTTTTTTTACTGAAGACTAAAATCGTTCACTCTGCTCGATATTGATCCAAATCGCTTCAATTCGGTAAATTGGCCCAGTTTAGCGATGAATTAAATATATATGAGTGGGGATAATTTTGGGTCAAAATTCAGATATGCCTAAATTTAGGAGAGGGAATGCTGAGAAGCCAAGAACGCGAAAATTGTTTCTATCTGAACCAATCGATAGAAGATCCAAAGCTGTATAACATATCCAAAAATTAACCTCTTAGGTCAATTAAGAGGGGAGATATGAGAGTTTTCCACATTTTTAACCTTGAAAAAGAGCTTTTCCTCCCCTATTACTCCACCAAATTGATCTAGGATATTGAAATTTTGTATGTACATTCAATAGAAGCCTTTAATATGCTTTTTGGTAGTTTCGGCTTTCTCAGCCTCATTGCACCCCTTCACTGCCCCTAAAATGTGGTTTTTTGAGCCATTTTTCCTCAAACATTAAAACCATTTACTGTACTTGATATTGGGAAAAATCGCTCCAATTCGGTAAATCGGCTCAATTTGGCAGCGGATTAGATATCTATGAGTGAGGATGACCGTGGGTCAAAATTCAAATGTGCCCAAATTTGGGGGAGAGGATGTTGAGAAGGGAAGAACGCAAAAATTGTTTCTATGTAAACCAATTGATGAAGGACCTAAAGTTGTATAACATATTCAAAAATCAGCTTCCTAGATTAATTAGGCGGGGAGATATGAAGATTTGACCTTGAAAAAGGGCTATTGCAGATGACCTTGGGTGAAAATTCAGATAAGCTCAAATTCGAGAAAGAGGGTTCTGATAGGTCAAAAATGCAAAAATATTTTTCATTTAAACCAATCGATAGAGAATTCAAAATTGTATAACAGATCCAAAAATCAACTTCCTACATAGATTAATTTGAATTGGAGAAATGAGGATTTTCCCCTTTTTTGACCTTAGAAAAGAGCTGTTCCTCGTATAACTCTCCTCCAAATTGAGCTAGGAAATTGAAATTTGATAAGTATATTCAGTAGGGGCCCTAGACGTGTCTTTTGGGAGTTTCGAGTTTTTAGCCCCGTTTGAACCCTTTCTACTCTTAATACTGAGTAAGAAAGAAGCATCTCGAAGCTATGCTTTTTTTTTTTTCATTTTGCCATATCTCCGTCTCAGGAGCATCTAGGAGAAAAAAGTTAAAAATTGCAATGTTTGTCTTTTAATGGTCCATAATATTTGTCTGAACCAATTTCTCGAATTTCTCAGCATAATGGACTTGACTTTTGAGAACTATGTACGAAATTTTCACTTTTTATGAATTTTGATCGTGGTTCAAACCTAAAAAGCCTGTACTACATATTTGCACCTCGAGCGAATTTCAAAATATCCCTGGCTTCTGTACCTATTTATTACATGACGGGATGGCGCTAATATCTAACACCTGTTATGGAAAAAGGCTCAATAAAAGATATCTACCAACAGTGATGTAATAATAAAACGCCACCCACATGTGCGCATTTCTCCCGTTTATAAAAACCATACATAAATATTGCCTACAAATAAGTTATAGCGTAACTGGTTTCATTTAAAGTGAACACAAAACATGAAAATAATCTCACTTCGCAACGTCGCAGCGAAGTATCTATTGTAACACTTGAAACTGGTTTGATGTTGAGTTGAGATGCGATTCTTTATTTATTAATTTTACGTAAATCTGAATCAACAATTCAACATTAGTCTACGAGTAAATCTAAACGTGTGTTTCCTTATAATCATGATGACAAAATTCAACATTTTGTGAATGTACTTGTTTTTATTATATCTGTGTTTGTAGTCTTATAGTAATATGAACTAGTTTATGGCGAATCTTTACAATATTTCTAACTAGTCAGCTTTTATAGAATGATGTCTTCTTAATATACTTACCTGGTTTGAATTTAAATTATTCATTAGCTCGATTATATGCGAATAAAAAAGGGCTAGTCTTATGGTATTACGTACGTAGATTCGTCTGTGAAAAATGATTGAAATTATTACATGATGATTAAAAGTTTCGATGGTAATAATGACACAGGTTCTGTATACATATTTTATTTAGTATTAAAAAAAAAAAAAACGAGATCCTTAACAAATTGAGAAATTTTTTTTAAATTGGTTTTTACGTAGTGAAAAAAAAACTTCGTTTGAGCATCGTAAAACCGTGATATTGAATTTCAACTGTTATAATGTTTCTCTCGTGAATCATGATACGTTATCAATACAAATGGATTTGATCGATACAAATGACGTCGAAGTATTGGTACAGGTACTTGCGGTTACAATTACAATACATGGAAATATAAGTAAGCATATAATTGAACTTGCGATATATGCGTATAATGCGTACATCTGAGATCGTGTCGAAGACGTTTTTTATTCGAGGTTGATTCGTCGATATTTACCTTGACCTTGTAAACAGAAGAAAACTAGTATCCATCTGTTAAGAGCGTCGCTGACTGTACATTGTTATTACGCGTAAATACAAATAGTTTCTTTTGAAAATATATGTACGCAAGACGCGTCGATTAAAATATCGGAAGTCTAGATATACTATTTATACGTAAAATAGCGTAAATTTTGAAAAATTGCGGTATTGTGTTGCAGCTAGGTGCGTAAAAGTTATCAAGATACGACGAAAACGTGATATCCTATTTCCACCATGAGGTACCGACGATCTCGTATTTTTAATGGAAGTATATTAATATCGGTGAGTTGAATAATAATTTATTTCTTATAATTAGGACAAAAATTTGAAATTTTTTTAGCTGAAAATATCGAATAAATTGAAACCATCAACCTATAAATGTTCAAAACAAATAGATAAGTGTAGCTATAACAACGAACCTAATAATAATATAACGATAGTTGCGTGCACCACGTTTACATTTGCATTTCATTCATTAAAAAGAAGAAGAAAAAAAAAACCATCGGAAACCGGTCATGAACTCTTATAAAAAGTCATAGACAACGATCCGGTTTCCATTCCACACTGTCGCAGTATCGTGATCAAAAAAATTCGCAATTTTTTCCCCTCGTTACAAAAGTTTACATCAGGAAGAACACTTTGCAAAATATTAACGCGTAGTAACCGGTCAGTAGTCTTATTTATTGCTGCTATATCGGTGCATTACCTACCTGCATTTATATTCGAAGCAAAAAACGCATCGGGACGCGATAAATTCGTTAATTAATTTAATAAAAAGCTAATGTTATAAACGGCTGAAGAAAAATTACGCTATTAAATAATAACAATACCAATCTATTATAGTTTTCTACGTGGTAAATTCCTGTTTTGCCAATTACATTGTATTAGATACAGATATATATAGGTAGATATGAGTACATAGGTACATATCTGTGATGCGCTTCAACTGAGAATTGAAATTATATCAGGCCGATGGTTTTATTTGTAATAATATAAGCTCTTACGTGGCGTGGGCTCTCAATTGTATTGTATTGTCATTAGTTTAATGAGCGCCTTGAGAAATGGTGAAAGCTTCGCAATGAATTTCCCGACAAATATTCGTCTTATCGAATAAATTTTTATTCTTTCGAGTTGACAGATTTTCAGGTTAAATGAACTTTATAGGTAGGTAGAGCCGTAGAGGTGTACCACAGTCTACCAAACGTGAAAAATCAATTAAGTTAAGTACTTGAATACGTGAATTTGTTTCTTTGTATCATGCATATATAATTACTTAAATGGACACTCAATACTCATCCATTCGGTAAAAGGTATTCATTATCTTTGATCTACCGCGATAGAAATGCACACCATATGCTATTTGATCTTGTGTACTTAATATCTGTATTTAATTACTTATTTTTGTCGTTGGAATCCTGTGTGAGAAAAATTAAAAACATAGCGTATGATTTTTGGAATATTTATTTACATTGGTACCTTTCCATCTGGATACCTACCTACCTAATCGTGGAAATTTTACCACCTTAATGGACAAATACACTATCTATGAAAAACAAGCAAAAGCCAAATACATAATTAATAAAACGATCCTTAGTGCGTGGTTCAGATATTGAAAATGTAGATTAATTTTTTAATATAATTTTTTTTATGTTAAGCTTCTAAAAGGGCCTCGTCAGGCTTCGGGAAATCTTAATACCTCTCTTGTGCTGTACTTCCTTTCGAGATCTCTCGAGTTAGACTCGTATACTGTCAATAAAAACCATGCAATTACGGAATATATTGACGTACGGCGGATGATGGAGGAATATCAACAAATCGCCTTTTAGGATCCTGGAAAACTATTAAGACATATTTATTTTTACTGTTCTCTAACGACTAAAATCATTCACTCAGTTTGATACCGATGAAAATCGTTCAAATTCGGTTAATATGTTTGGATTAGCGACGGATTAGATATATGAGTGGAGAAGACCTTGGGCTGAAATTTAGGTATTACTAAATTTGAATGAGCGGGTGCTAAGACGTAAAAATTATTCATTTTTGAGCCAATCGACAGAGAATCAAAAGTTGTGCATCATAACTGAAAATCAGACCACTACGCCAAATAGAAGACGAGATATGAGAGGGGGTCTTCTCTTTTGACCTTGAATGAAGTTAATTCCTCTTATATCTCCTTTCCAAATTATACTGGAAGGTTGAAATCTTATACGTAGATTTACTGGAGGGGGGGGGGGGCTACATGAGTATTTTGAGAGTTCCAGCTTTTCACTCCGATATTAATTTCTTTCTCCTACCACTGATTGAGAAAAAACGTGGTAGCACGATACTTTTCTTCGCTCCACGAATGTAACAACTCATGCAACTCTATTATTTTGCGAAAATCGGCCAAAAAAAAGTAACGCAACGCGATTTTTTTTTAATGATTATGAATATTGTTTTTCTAGTAAGTATTTGAATCAATAATCAAAAAATTATGATTCTTATACTAGAAGTATCTAGCTTGATACATTTATATTAAAAAAAAAGCATCCGGAATTTCAGCCAGATTTTCGTGAAATATTAGAATTATTTGGATTGAAAAAAAGCGTGCCTGAAAAGTCGAAACCTCCAAAAGTCTCATTTAGTACCACCTTCCACCTTACACTAAATCTACATACCAATTTTCAACTTCTTAGCTCAATTTGGAAAAGGAGTTATGCGAGGAACACACTCAAAAAATAAGAAAATTCGACTAAAAACTAATTTTTGTAGTTATGAGTGAGAGCAATGAGCTTAGCAGGTCAAAACCCCCAAAAGGCATATCTATATGGTCTCTACCAAATCCATGTACCAAATTTAAACTTCTTAGCTCTATTTGGAGGTGAGATAAAAGAGGAAAAGTCTGTTATCAAAGTAAAAAAAAGGAAAAAACTACTATATCTCCTTTCTTAGTTGATCTAGGAGGCTGATCTTTAGATGTGTTACACAACTTTAGATTGCCTCTCCATCGGCTCAAAAAGGAAAATTTTTTGAGATTTTGGCCCTTTAGCAACTCCGTCCTCAAATTTGGAAGCCTATTTCCCAAATTTGGCTGATTTTGGTCGGTGTCGAGCTGAAAAAATGATTTTTGGATTCCAGAGGGTGCGAGGATAAAAAAATACTTAGTACTCTTTGTGCGCAAAGAGTAAACATCGAAAGAATGCAAGTTCTGATACTTTTTACGTTGTCGGTATAAATTCAACATTTTTATCCACTGTTTCTCAACAAATGATTTTTATCACACCTTCTCAACATTTTAACTTGAAATCATAAAATCAACCGAGGTCAAGATGAACGGTTGACGGGTCAACTTTAAACATCTTCAACTTTCCTGGACATTTCATCTTGAAATCATAAAACCAACTAGAGTCAAAGTTGACTAATTTTCCTCAACATTTCAACATTTCAATGTAAGATCGTAAAATCAATTCGAGGTGACGGGTCAACTTTAAACATCTTTAATTTTCCTTAGCATTTCAATTTAAAATCATAAAATCAATCCTTCATAATACTCGACTTTTTTGTCAAACATAATCCAACTATTGATGATCAAGATGTTTACGGCCCAGAACAGTTTACCATCAATGTTAAGGCCATCAACATCCAGGCCATCAAAATCTGAGCATTCGGATTTTGACTGTCCAGATTTTGATGGTCAGATGTTGATAGTTCACTGATGTCGGTCCATATCGAACATCTTTTCAATGCTGATAATAAAAATTAATGCTTTGAACTCTTTGCATGCAAAGAGTAACCATCGAAAGAATGTAAGTTAGTAGAAGTCTAAATTTCATCTAAAGTGATATAACTTTGAAAATATTCGTGATTTCTTTTTAACATTAGCAATCTTAAAAATTACTTAGCATTTTTTTTTTCATAATATTTAACTTTTTTGTTGACCATGACTCAACTGTTGACGATCCAGATGTTAACAGCCCAGAACAGTTGACTATCAATGTCAAGGCCGTCAACATCCAGACCATAAAAATCGGAACAATCAGGATTTTTACCGTCCTGATTTTGATGGTCCACTGCACACTGCAGTTGACGCTGATTTGTAGAATTTGCTATTAAACATCTTTCGATATTAAAATAAATATCTGACATGGTCAAAAATGGTCGTAATAGTGTTTTAAGATGGATTTTGATATCCCCCTCTCTCATAAGCTGTAATTCGATAGACTGTAATAGCTTGATTTTCATTGACAATATAACCTAGAAAATCAAGCTAAAAATTGCTCAACTTTTAACGCAATGAGATACTCGTAAAAATGAACGACAGAATAAGCCAGAATTTATATCTATGTAGGTACATAAAAAAAAAAAACCGTTTTTTCATTTGCTCTTTCTTTTTTTATTATGATAGAGTTTTAGACTTCTTCTCCCTATTCCACTATTCCATGCCCTCCTATGAATACCTAGAATTCCTACAGACCAGAACCATCCTTTGTATTGAAAATAAAGTGAACATAAACGAAGATAAAAGATCAGTAGCTGTTGCTATTACTGCGAGCAATGAATTCTTTGTAAATGAAATTGTGGTTGCTATAGGTACACAAATATTTCTCTTTATGTGGCGTGCATTTTGTCTGGTTATTTCAATTTCCCATTTTTAATTGTCTGTGTTGATAGAATCTTCCTTTTTGAGTAGTGTCATATGGTATAAAGGAAAACGTATTAAGTATTCCATTTACGCGTTAATTCGCTCTTTTTATTTATTTTCCAACAGTGTAGTGTGTTATGTACGTTGCTGAACTAGCTACGTACTAAATGCTAGTATACCTAGTACTTACTTACATAGATGTAGGTATCTATCTATCTATGTAGATGTACCTGTGTAAAAGCGAAATTGCTATAAATGTATTTATTTATGTATATATGTTGTTGATACCTGCACGTGTTATTGTGTTATTATTATTGCTGTAGCGAAACATCATCATGTGTAGGTAATCTTTTATGATATAATTGCGACCTTGAAAAATACATGTTTTTTTTTTTTCTTATATAGGTAGGCAGTTGAGTATATGCTTAGCTGTACAATAGTGTACTTTTAAGTAAATGCAAAAAATTATTTAGAATTTGGGATTTTAAAAATACGGTTTTCAATTTGATACCTACCTATTACTAGCCGAACTCTTGAGAAATATGTACTTACTTACTACTTATCCATCTCAAGGATGTCGGAACAAATATTCCGAGTTTTTCGTACATCATAAGTTGCAAACGAAAAAGAATTTCCTCGTTACTGATAATCCAAATTAAAAAACAATTTTTTTTTTCATTCCAAAGTAAATGACGAATAACAAAAAATTAACTATTTAAAATACTTCAATTCATACGATTTCCTGGAATACAAATGTGCAACGTAGGTAAGCTACCTGATCGTATTTATTCTACGTGTTATGCATAAAAAATGTATATTTTAATTTCATCAAAAATGATATAAATTCCTGTACAGATTTGTGATGTCTGGAAATTTTTTAGTCGACTGGGGTTAAAAAGCAGTGGGGTAAGAGGAGGAAATTAAACATATTCTCCTCGGGTGCCCACTGTTTTGGGGCTGATCAAAGTGGCCATAAAAGTGGTGTTTTAGCGATCCAAAAATGAAGGGTATAGAGAAAGAACCAAGTAAGTCACTTTTCACATTTCGAGAAAATCGAATTTTAATGTTTAAAATGATGTGAAAATGATTAGGTCTGCAAAGTTTTTTTAGGCATTTAAATACTGCAATAGTTGCGTAATACATTTGAGAAAAACATATTGTGAGTTTAAAAAAAAATTAAAATTACCCATGTTATAAGCTTAAAACTAGAGTACGGTCAACATGTATTAATAATTCCAAAATTTTGAATATATCTTGATATTCTACCCAGAATTATCCATCAGAGTCTCATTTTTGGAAAAAAAGTGACTTAAATGTGTTTTCCTTGTACCTTTCCAATATTCTAAACCCCCAACAATTCGATAAACGTTTTTCAGTCAAAATCTGTCTCATTCATAAAATTAACGTAACTACAATTTCACGAGAATTCGTCGAAAAAGGTGGTAAAATTGATTTATAGAATTCAAAAATGTACTGAAATATTCACTGAACAATTAAAAAAAAAGAAAACATAATCGCACATTTCCTACCATTTTTAACACAAGAGTCTTATGATAAAAAATGTAGAGGTATATGGAGGGGGGGGGGGGGGGAAAAA
>FIZR01029167.1:0-47509 GCA_900060175.1 Ferrisia virgata
AGGATTGTTGAATTTGAATTTGTTTTAATTTTAAATGATCTCATTTTGAGTATATGTCAAAATCTGCCGCCCCTAAAATTTGCCGCCCTAGGCTATAGCCTAGTTAGCCTATTGCTAAGCGCGGTACTGCCCCCCCCCCCGGTTGGTTGATATGTCGAAATAGCCTAGCTTTTATTGACAATATGACGTAGAAAATCAGTCTAAAAAGAAAAGAACCTCGTAAACGAATTCCCTTCTTCAATTAAATTCTATATGCATATATACAAATTCATCGCACACCGGGCCCTACGAGTTCATTAATAAATACGTCATCTCGACTTGGAAAAAAATTCAAACCAACAAAGTTGTCGAAAGACATTGACGACTTAAAATACTTCGCGAGTCGTACCACACACACACACACACACACACACACACACATTCGAGTAAAGCGCCAAAACGTGTAAAATTTTCTAAATAGCGCTGAAAAAAAATTTATCTCATAAGATAATCGGGTCAGCTTTAGAATGATCGATCGAATCTACCAAAAGTCCATTATCAATAAGTTATAATCTAGCTGGTCTATTTTTATCCGCGGACCCTCCTCCACTGGCATTACGCTGATTCATTATTTTGCGTGGTTTAAAATATTTTTGGCGGTTGTGTTCAGTCTGACAGGTTAATGTGTATGGGTTAGCCTTCAGTTTCTTAGGGTAAATAGCAACAAAAAACGAAAATTTTGATGTAATGGCGTCTGTGTAGTTTATATATTATTTAATAGTATTACAATAATGTTTAATTAGTAATTAGTATAAGTGGTGCGCGGGTTTCGGGTGTATAAAGTGAAGGAAAGGTGCGTACCGATTCGACGATATGGGCAGCGAATGCTGCAAGTGCCATTCCGATAATCGAGAGCATACCAGGAATAGCTCGTTGATTTCATCGAATTCCGGATATTATGTTCGCAGGTCTGTTTTGATTTTTCTTTCTCCCTTCTGCCTACACATATTTTCTAGTAAATAGTTTCAATTTTTCAAGGGTATGTCACATGATGAGTGATTGATTTGCAAAAAAAGGGTTAAATTGATGTGAATAATATTTTTGCATTTTCGAGTTCTCGTTTTGCGTAAATGATCTCTACTTTGAAAAAATATTCGAATAGGAAATGAAAAATGTGAAATTTTACATTTGCACCACCAAGTTATCTATTTTTAATGCTAAAACGAGTAATTTATTGAAAATTGAAGTTGAATAATATTTACTTGGCTTTTATTTACTTTGTAAAAAATTTATTCATTTGATAAATGCATAATTATTCCCCACATCCTTCGTAGTTAAAAAAGTTTTTTCAGGGGCAATAGTTTGAAATACTGAACCCGGCATTGGTTTGTGATTCTTTTTTGGCAAGCTTGTACTTTTTTCAACTCGTAATTTTCGAGCTAATTACATACTCTTTTTCATTACATTTTTCAAAATCGTGAATTTAATTTCAACATACGATGAATAATTTTTTCTCGAATCTGATCTTAAAAAAAGAAACATGTCTCAAGGTTATAATAATTATTGTTAAGGATAAACTGAAAGAACTTTAGGTTCTGGGATGAATACACCTTCTACTATACTGAACGCCTTAAAAAGAGTTTAGCAATTTGTAAGCTAGAAGGGATCAATTCTACTCACAGAGAACAGAAGGGAGTGATGAAAATCTTTTTTTGTGAATGAGAAAACTCAGAGAAGAGCATTATACAGAAAATTTAAGTGAAAAGTCACAAATTTCATGAAAATTTTGAATGAAGCAGATGCTTCTAAAATAAAAGCACTGAAATGTTTTTGAAGAAAATTATTCTTGCATTGAAATAAATACAACATAGCAGTTTCGCTAAGAATGAGCAAAAAAATGACATAATTCAACAGGTTTTCTAACAAATTTTGATGCAAAAAAATCACCATTTCTCAAAATTTTGTCACTAGGGTATAAAAATTAAAAATTCCCGCAATTTTGCATTTTTTTCGGAAAAATGGAAACGATGGGGTCACAATAATTACCAAATGACCTAAATAAGATGTGGTAAAAATTTCAGCCCCCCCCCCCAACTCTATTGTTTTCAATTGAAAACTCACTTGAAATTCAAAAATTTTCAAAAAATCAAATAAAAAATTTATTTTGAAATTTTTTTTAAAAATGGAATCATTATGCATATTTGAACCCAAAATGATCATTAATGAGAAGTTTTCATCATTACCCCTCATTTCAGAGATTTAAAAAAAGTCACTTTTTGCATTTTTTTTCACGATTTTCTGAAAAACCACGAAGGAAATTTTTTCAAAAAAAACGCCCTCCCACCGAACAGGATTTAGGATATCAATTTCAGATGATTAAGCGCAAAACTTCAATTTTTCCTCCATAGAAGATTTTTCAGGGGTACTAAAAAAGTGGATTTTTTTTTTCCAAGAATTTTTCCACATGATTAAAAATTGTTTTCAGTAAATTTTTAGTAAAATAGGCCGAGTACACTTCACTTCGTCTATTCAAAATCTGCTTTTTGCACTTTTGTCCTTTTCAGGGGTTCTCAATTGGTATTCCAGAATACAAAATACAGTATAAATGGTTCAAAGAAAGAAAAAAAAATGCCTACTAATAAAATTTTCGTCAAAAAATCATTTTCCAAATTTTTAAACAATTTATTTTAAAATACGTAGAAAAGGACCTTTTTGAGTGACATTGAAAAATCGCCTGTGGGGGATAAAATTGAAATATTAAGCTTTTCTCAACAAAAAATTCCTTCACGGTTTTTCAGAAAATCGCGAAAAAATGCAAAAAGTGATATTTTTTCAAAACTTCTGAAAATATGGTTATGGCAAAAATTTTCCAATAATGCTCATTTTAAGTTCAGATATATATAAAAATTTCATTTTTCGAAAAATTCTTCAAAGAAACTTTTTATATGATTTTTTGAAAATTTTTGAATTTTAATTGAGTTTTACAAGTTTAAAAAATTGAGTGCCACTTTCTTTTCAGGATCAAATCAATTCAAAATTTTATTCTCGAACAGTTGAATTTATTTAAAATTTAACGCATTTCTACAATTTTAATTTTGCCGTCAATACCTTATCATGGAAATAAAAAAACCTATTTAAAGCGAAAATTGTCTTTAAATTTTGAAAAATATTTTTCTAATATTTCAATAATACGCAAAACTGATCATAAAACAGCCACCCCCACTCCTATCATTTACAATTTATTTCAATCTTTGCAAAATTCAGCTGTTACAGTATAAAAGTTCAATTAAAAATATAGACCATCAGATCAAAAAATAAAATTATGGTACTTTTTCACACTATTTTTGACCTTCTACATTACAACTTTGTCCCCAGCTTTACGCAAATCAAGAAAACAGGGATAATTTTCTCAAAAAACTATGAATTTTTCAGGGCAAAAACGTTATCAACTTTTTTTTTTAGTTTTAATATGAAGCAAAAATTCAGACCTGTTCGTGAAGTGCGGAGGGGAGGGGGGGGGGATGTCCAAAATTTCTCTACAAACGAAAGAAATGTGAATTCTTCTAGAAAATTGGGCTTTCGAATCCAAAAAATTGCATAAATTACTCAAGCATTTCTAAAGACGTAGTTTTTGATGTTTAAAAATACAATTTTTTCCTAAATTTTCGGTCTCACTTCCCTCAGGTACATGTACTTCTTTTCGCGTCATATCAAATTTTGAAATTTACGACCACTGAAAACTGCAATTCAGCTCTTAACCCCTACCCTCGGACCGATGCTGCGCACGGACTTGTAAAGATTTAACCATATTAAAAGATAATATTACGACCAGTAAAAATAATTTTTACGCTCTTCGATGAAATAAATTTGAGAAGAATGAAAAACGAGCTCAATTTCAGTATTTTCTCACCACTTTACTACCTGCTAGATGCCCTGAGAGGAAGAGGGGCGACTTGTAACAAAACAGTTCAGGAGGAGGAAAAATACAGATAAACAATTTATGACAATCTTTTAAATTTTTCGCCATTTTTGGAAAATTTTCAATATTAAAATTCATTTTGTAAAAAAAATTGAGGTTGAAAAATGAAATTTTCAAACATCTGTGCGAGATTATTCAACTGATAACCTTTTTTTCATCTGTTCAAAAATTTATACAAAAAATTAAAAATCTGACAATTATATTTAAACATAAATTTTGAATAAAACAAAAAAGGTACCAAAACACCCTTCCCACAGTCAAGAAATTTTTTCTCGCCTTCTAGTTTTTCGTGAGGAAAAAGTTCATAAGGCGTCTAGAAAATGTTGGAATTATAAATTTCTGGGTAATCATTTTCTAAACCTTTCTAAGTAAAAAAAAAATGAAAATCTGACCGTAATATTCAACCCCAAATAGAAAGATTGCAAAAAAAGATCCAAAATTACTCCCCTTCTTTCCCATGAAATTCTTCAAGTTTTCTCACTTTTTGCATTTGAAAAATTCCATAAGACTTGTAGAAAATCTTAGAATTATACTATTTTGAACTTTGTGATTCTGCTGATTTCTCCTCACGTACAAAATGTAATAAATATATAATATTATTAAAAAATGTAATCATTTCACCTATTCAATCACAACACCGCCAAGTGGCATATTTACACATGGGTTTTTCGGGTTGAATCCTCTACCCCCCGCCCCCCTCCACAACACACACACTGGGACAGGGAGAATTAAAAATTACTGTTATTAGTGCTACATTTACCCAAGATTTAAAAATAAACCCCTGAAAATTCTTCATTTTTTGCTATGAAATTTCGAAAAATGTATTTTTTGATGATATAACAATCATACTTTTCCAAAATTTTACCTACATACGTTTCACTCGGGCACACCTATACCTTCTATTTATTTAATTTTTAACCGGTTGAGATTCGCAAAAAAAAAAAAAACTTTACACACGATATACATATTTCAAATAAAGGTTTTATATGCCACCTCACCACATAAGAGAAATTTTGTACTCTCTCTTTGAGACATTTCCAGCCACGCAACTAACAGCATCTAAATTTACCTGAAATAAATTCCATTCAGAGATTTTTTCAGCTATAAATAAGCAATGTACTCAACATCACTTTGTAAATTTTGAACCAATTTCAAGGAAAATATTTTCAAAAAAACTCAAAACGAGTAATTTTCCACTCACTCGCCGTAAATCTTAAAATTACTCCACTTTGACATTTTTTTGCGTAAGTAATTGATTCCCATTTCAACCAGATGTGAATCATTTTTCAACCATACTTCGAGTCGACTTATTTTCAAAAAAGACGATGATAAATTGCATATTTTTTTTCAAACAAAACATTTCCATAACACACACAACTCACGCGAACGGAAATAAAGCGCAAAAAGGTGTCATTCATAGACATCGTATTTCGAGCTTGTCTCGCAGATTGCGGTGAATCCAGACGGCGCCAAATTTATCCTCCTTTTTCTGGCTTTTCTTCACGTAAAATCCGCCAACAATTATTGTTCAACTGGAACTCTCATAATCATGCTTTTTTAACCGTTAAATAATGCTAGGCGCGTTATGGTAGCTATTGTACACTTCCTAAAAATATATACTTCATTATTATCCAGAATCTAGTCTACCTTTCAAAGAAAAAAAAAAAAAGAAAAGAACAACCACCGCACGAAACTTTCAATTAATAAAACGAAAGTAGCTAATTTACACCCACGCGCTCTTATCAAATCTCGAATGATGATGGCGGAAATAACATTTTAGAATGCTTTTTTCCACCTCGGTGCATGGTCAATCGAGCCACATCGACTCGTGATACTGTTTCGCCATGAAACAAACATTGAAAAAATAAACCATTTACGAATCTATTTTTATCTCGAAAACTAGCATCATTCGCTAGGATATAGAACGCCCATAGATCAGCGCGTAATAAGGTGTAAATATGCATACTGGCGACGAGATGGTTTTAAAAAAAAATTTTCTTTTTAAATGTCAAGTTGAATGTTTTTAAGGTGAACGATTAAAAGAAAGTTTTTAACGACGTCGCTTACCTACTGTTCGTAAATACGACCATCAACGTAGATGATTATTTCATTTTGGTATTTAGTGTATTTTTTAATTTACTTCAACAAATGGAGACCCAGGTATATTTAATTATAGTATTTTTTTCCCTCCCCCCCCCCATAAAATAATCACCTCATCATCATCAAACCATCTACTAACCTAAAGCATTATAGTAAAGAAAACAAAACAAGATGGTTATCGTTTCCGTATTATTACAGGACTCGAAATAATCAACGATCATTTACCACCGAACGATACAAACCGTATAATTCGCGTAAAAAATCATCATTAATGATACGCCAATTGACGCTCGACGATTCGGGACAATACTGCGCTGAAACTGAGGACTCTTATGGGACTAGTTTGTTAGCGTCTATTGATCTAAACGTTGACAAACAGTTATCCGAAGTTCCTACTTTTTTAAAACGATTACACGATGTATCGGCGAAAATTGGAGCGAGATGCAGATTTCTAGTGGAGATCGATGGTCTCGTGCCATTCAAGGTAATTAAAATATCCGTCAAATTATTACTACCTACTATAAAAATAACTTCATGATCGTTTTACAATCAGCTTATTTTCACAATTCATTACGAATCGAAGTAAAAAATAAAAAAAAAATCATTATTTGTTAAGAAATTCTCGTTCGTAATAAACCTACTGCCAAGTTTCATGTATGTACGATACTGGTTACATAATTTTATCAAGAACCTTTGCTCCTCCTTCCTCAATCGAGGGATATTTTAATCGATGATTTAAATCATTATTACACTTGAAATTTAGGTAACATGGTATCGCGATAATCAACTGCTTCGAGAAAACGAACGATTTACTTTCCTAGATAAAGATAAATACTACTGCTTGGATATAGCTTGGACTACTCAACAAGATGAAGGTCATTGGACTTGCATCGCAGAGAATAAATACGGTTGTAGTGTCTCCTCAGCATACCTTACAATTTTAGGTAAATCAATGATAAACTCATCCCCTGGTAAAGTCATTTTATCTCAAAAATAGCCCCAACCCGTATCATAATTCACGAAAAGTGGAAATTTCGTAAATAGGTGCTGTGAATCGTCTATTTTATCATTTCCAAATTTTCCCAACATCTATATAAATTTTGTCCCCTTTTTGAGGGGCAGCGGAGGAGGGGGGAGTGTACAAAGTTTGGTTTTTTGGCAATTACTAATCAAATAACGCAGTAGCGAAAAAATGTCGAAAGAAAACTAGTAGAGCATTAAATAACTAGCATTTTTACCTCTTTGACTTTTTTCCCCTGGTAGTCGTGGGGAGGAGCTAGGATGTTCAAAAATAAAAATTTTTTGAAAATTCACTATTGACAGAAATAATTTTTTTTAAATCTGCTTAATTTACTTTTATTAACGTTTTCTTGCACAGAATTTCCCGCTACTATGTAAAACAAGAAAAATTTCGGATTACTCTCTTTTCACCAAAATGGGAGGGAGGGAGCTGCTCTTAAAAAAGTTGCGATTTTCTCAAGGGGCGGAAAATTGGTTCTAACAAACGTTGTAGAGCATTAAAAGACAAATATTTTCGTTTTTTTATTTTTATCCTAAGCGGTCATAGGAGGGAGCTATGGCAAAAATAAAAAACGAGGACACTTGAAAATTCCAACAGAAATGAATAATATTCGCCTAGGCGAGTCAGGTATGAATTTCAGCGAATCGAAAATTGAATGAATCTGATACAGAGATTTTTGTGTTCGCGAAATTCGATTTTGACAACTATTTGAACGTTGTATCCAAATTGGGCTTCTAAAGGGGAGGTTCAAAATCCAAAATTTTTTAAATTTTGGATATTGATATCAATTTATGACGTCTAAATCCGCTGTCCTAGATTAATGAGAAAATTTAGCTTTCGGGCCCATACTGAGCCCCAAAATGGGGTGTTCAAATTTTTTAATTTCGCAAAATGCACACATATGGGTATCGGATTTGGTATATGAGTTTTCCAACGCCCTGTTTTGGGATCTTGAAACTATTAAGGTTTAGGGCAATTTTGGAGCTTGATAAATTAACACCAATATACAAAATCTGGCAAGTTTTGAATTTTGAACCCTGCTTCAGAACCCCCAATTTGGGTTCAACGCTCAAACGGTAGTCAAAATCGAATTCCGCGACTATAAAAACCCGTGAATTGGACTTATTCAATTGGTTTTCGATTCCCTACAATAAATATCTAATTTACATAGACGTAAATTGTTCATTTCAACAGAAATTTTCAAGTGTTTCGTGACCTCTTTGGAAAAAAGAAGAAAAAAACGAAAATATGTCTTTTAATATTCTACAACGTTGGTTGGAACCAATTTTTCGAATTTCTTAACAAAACGGACTTATCCCTTGAGAAAGTCGCAACTTTTTGAAGGACAGTCCCGCCCCTCACCAATATCTTCCTCATTTTACATAGTAGTGGGAAGTACTATGCAAGAAGAATTCTACTAAAAGTGAATTAAGCAGATTTTTGAGAATTATTCGAGTCAATTGGAAAATTGATTTTTTTTTTGAACATCCTAGCTCCTCCCCATGACCTACCGGAGGAAAAATCAGAGAAGTAAAAATGTTTGTTTCTTAATGCTCTACAACTTTTGTTTCAAAATTTTTTTCATAAGGGCATTATTAGGGATCTGTATGCCAAAAAACTAAACTTTTCACCCCCCTCCCCCTGCCCCCAATAGGAAATAAAATATGCATGGATTTTGGATTTTAGGGAAGTTGGGCAATTATTGAAATACATACTTCATATTATCTATAAATGAAATTTCCGCTTTTTATGAATTTTGATCGGTTAAAAAACTTGAAAAGCCCAAACTATGTATTTGATTTTGTGATAATTTTGCAGTTCCTAAAGCTTACCGATCACCTCAATTTGTCGAAGACCTTCGAGCGATATTATCAGAAGACGGGGCAGTATCGTTACAATGTAAAGTAATCGGAGTCCCTACGCCGACTCTTTTATGGTATAAAGATGGTAAGAAAATTAAAGCAGGAGACACATTCGCCTTGAGGGCTGACTCTAACGATGTATCATCTCTGGGAACGTACTCTTGCGTGGCGAAGAATTGTCTCGGGCAAGCGTTCTCTTCATCCAGCGTACATATTCAAAAAGATCACATTTCTAGCGATAACAGGTAAGAAGATGATTAAACTAGGTTTATAAGTATATGTAAATTAATCGCAACGTTGTTACTTTGACCTATTAGTTAATGTAACCAGACTATATATTTATCGTCAGCCAATTCGTACACTATTTTACGATCGAGTTTAAAAATCAAGTAGCATTGACCCTTATTATACGTATAACAAAGTAAAACTATAAAAATTTAAATACGAGGAACCTTTTCATTTTTTTTTTTTTTTTTAATACTGTGACTTTTCCTTAAACCGGCCTCAGCGAATCGTACACATCTGAACATAGTCTATAGTTCCGAATCAAAATGAAAATAAACATTATTGTATCGAAGGCGAGAGAAAACCTACTTGGATAGGTTCCAATATTTTTACATCTACTTTTATACATCTAGATATGCGGCGAATTCCTCTCAAAATCTGATTTAGTAGAATATCGTCTTTAGCGTACTGTATTATTATAAAGTTTATAACTTCGCAGTGTTTTCCCCCTTGGTCCTCGTCCAAAGTTTATACGTGAATTGCAAAATGCCGAAGCTCATATTGAAGCACCTCTCACACTATCTTGCCAAGGTTAGTGAACCATATACTCCCTCAACCGTTGAAATACAATCACGATTATTTTTTTTTATACAATAAATATCGAATACTGTTTTAGTTGTGGTACCTCCTTGGCCAAAGAATATAGATTGGTATAATAAAAATGGTAAAATTACCGAAGACGCCAGGTATAAAGTATTAGCCGACGGACTGGGTATGTATGGATTGGAAATAAAAAGCGTAGAGATGATCGATGATGGAGAATGGAAATGTGTCGCGACCAGTTTCTTCGGTATCAAAGCCTATACCTCGTGTTACGTTACTGTAAAATGTACGTTATTTCTATTAAACTCCCAGTTTCGAAATACTTCACTCATACAGCTTGTGATAATTATTTGCAGTTCCAAAAACCTACAAAACGGCAAAATTTTTGGAAAATTTACAAGCCGTCATGACACCCGAAGGACTCGTATCTTTCGAATGTAAAGTCATTGGGTACCCTACACCACAACTCAGATGGCTTAAAGATGGCAAAGAACTTAGACCTGGTGATGTTTACCAACTCACTGGTACAAATTCTTTAGGTAGGCGAATCAATTTCATCGATTTCACTATCGATATGGTGCTACAACAAAAGGATACTAATTACAGGTAGTTATTGTTGCATTGCTAAAAACTGCATGGGTGAAATCAAAAGCACCACTGTCTTGACTCTTGAAGACATACAAGGCCAATTAACAGAAGAAGAACGATTATTAATTTTCGCTGCTAATCAACCGCCTTACTTTATCAAAGGATTAAAAAGTTTTGAAGCTAAAATAAACGAAGAATTCGAATTCAGCGTTCAAGGTAAGTTGTAAAATCAGTCTCCTACAGTATGATCATGTATCAACCTAAACTGCTCACGTGTAACGAGGTGTGTTGAATAGGAAACTTGTCAAGGCACATAGTTTATCGATGAAGAGCTTCGTGCTCGTATTTCTAGTACGGTCGAATTACTGCAAAAAAAAAAGGGCCTCCGCTCGTTTAACATGTAAATAGAAATTTGACGACTGATTTTTAATCTAGGATATTACTTAGGCAAAAATAAGCTTAGCTGTCATTTTTTCTAGCTCCTCGTCCAAGGATTTGCCTCTTTTTTTGGAAATGCTCCCATCTCCCCTTCTATTGGTAGCATAAAAAAAATTTCAAATAAAAGTTTTTTCTTAAAGGATTCTTTACATTTTTGGTTATTATAAAAATTGCATTTGGAACAATCTTTGCACCCCAAATCTCAAAAATGCATTTATCAAAATGCTCAAAATCAAGTTATTCTCGTTTATCATGAAAAATATCAAATATAGCTTAAAACTAGTAATCACAATAAGTGTTAAGAATAAAATTTTACATGTAACACGTTAATTACAACACTTTCCCCCCTCCAGTGACAACCCCTTCTTCGCATACCAACATTCAAAATAATTTATTCGACTCTGTTTGGAGATTAAAAATTTTCATCCCGTCTTTGGAAATTTTTCAAGCGTAAGAACCACTCCTAAAAACTATCCTTGGATTCACGTTCAGATAACTTGATTTTAAGCATTTTGATAAATGCATTTTTGAAATTTGGGGCGCAAAGGTTGTTCCAAATGCAATTTTTGTAATAACCAAAAATATAAAGTATCCTTCAAGAAAAAACTTTTATTTGAAAATTTTTTTTGTACCACCAACAGAAGGAGATATACGTGCATTTCTAAAAAAGAAGGGCGGATCCTTGGAGAAGGGTGGACCAGAAAAAATGGTACCTAAGCTCATTTTTATCTAAATACGTACATTCTAAATTAAGAATCAGTAGTCAAATCACTTTTCATATTATGAGCGAACGGATGCAGTAATTCTTTTATAGTATTCATTCAGTATTATAAACGTGAAAGTTTTACTAGAATTTTCTAAGAACTTTTAACTCAAGGGGAGGGGGGGGGGGTTCAGACAAGCTAAATATTTATTAAGATATGTAAATTTAACGCCAAAACCTCTTTTTCACAATTTTTTGTTCGAAGTGAGCGCAAAACCGGACGCCAATGTTTTATGGTACCGAGATGACGAACCAATTGAACAAAACGAACGAATAACGACCCGAAAAGAAAACCATGGTGTTTTCATACTTCATTTCAAACGACTCGAGATGCAAGATCAGGTGAGAAAATCGATTCTTCTACATCATTCGATGGAAAATAATTTTTACACCGATACATAATTTCCAGGCTGAATGGAAGTGTGTTTCTGTGAACGACTATGGTCAAAGTGTCACTTCTTGCTTCATTAAATTATCTATTCCGAAACATTTCAAAGCACCACGATTTTTAGAAGAACTAAAAGCTACTTTTACTCAAGAAGGCACCGTTAATTTAGAATGCAAAGTATGTCGATAAATATGATTCTAATTTAATTAATAATATTTTGGAAAGAAAAATTGACCTACATTACAATAAATTTATATTAACCAGGTCATTGGTGTACCTCAACCTGAACTAAAATGGTACAAAGATGGTAAACATCTAAAATCTGGTGAAATGCATAAAATCATATCCGGTGGAAATGGTAGATGTTGCCTAGGGACTTACGCTTGTGAAGCTACAAATTGTATGGCTATAGCACGTAGCAGTGCTTCTCTTCTTGCATTCGAAGGTTGGTAAAACATGATTTCGAAAGTGATAAATGTATCCTCATAAATGATATACTTGCATTTAAAAATTTCAGAACCCAAAAAAACAAACGGAATACAACGTTTGAACGAGCTCGATTTACTATCGATAATCACCGAAGAACGAACTTCGCAAATGAACGACGTTGGAAGCGATAAAAGTGGAACGTACGAAGAAGCAGTCGGACCTTCATTTTCATTTGATGGAAAAGAAGTATCCATCTCTTTATACGAAACTCCCGATTTGACCGATGAGGAAGCTTTACAAATCGTAGAAATGTACGCCGAAGAATTAACAGACCATATTTCTGGTACCTAAATATAATCCGCACTATACACGTCACCTATTAAAATTTATCCACAAATTTTTATAACTTTAATGATTATTTTCTTAGATCAAAACATCGTCGAACTTCCATCATTACGATTCATAAAAGAAACAGTAACTTCGGGAAATATTCTAATGGAAGCCACCGTAATAGACATGCCCATCAACGAATTTCCCGGCGAAGAAGAATTAAAAACAGACGCAGATATTGAAAACTCTCTAATAGACGAGTCAGCACAAGCTGCTTCTGCTGTACAATCTGAAAACCTGCCAGAAAGACGGAAGGAATTTTCACCTGTTTCAGACAGCAGCCAATCTGCTGAAAAATCTGGTAAATCGGTCATTACTTTGGAAAAAATAGATATCAACGATAACGACGAGAACGACATAAGCGAACTTTCTGAATTGGAGAATAAATCTTGCACCAATAAATACAGTCTTCTGATCAAAAACAGTTTCGAAGACGATACTTTGAATGAGTCCTCAGTTGCAGAAACTGTTACATCTGAAATCGGACCAAAAGCTCAACTTGAAGAGAAATTGGAATCAGCTCGAGTATCTAATTTAGATACAAAACAACATTCCGAAAAATCTACTACGTTGCAGAAAAAGATATCGTTCGATTCGGAGGATGATTCTTTGCACGAATTTGAAAAGCTTAAAAATAAAAGAAAAAAAAGCGAAAGTGACCAGAGTTCGGCTGAAAAGAAACTAAAAGCTCAAGATTTGTTGCCTCCCTCAGGCAAAAAACCAGAGGTGCAAAAGCAGCCCATTCAAGTCGTCGAACATCTTTCAGAAACACCAACTTTGGACAAACATCACTTGTCAGTTTTAGAATCCATGGAGTTTTCTGTATGCAGCATCGAAAATGACTTAAATATCATACAGCATCACTTGATTAGTACCAATCAGAGTGAAAATACGAGCCAGCAACTTCTACAAAGTATAATTCAACCAGTAATTAAGATTAAAAATGAAATTCAATCGATTCAAAATAGCATAATATCAAATGCTGATTATCAAATAACTGAGATAGTTCCAGTGATTTCTCCTTCTTTGGCTGAATTAAATGAGGTGATCATCGAGATGAAGAAATCAGCCCAGTCTATTGATGATTTAACATTACAAAGAACCAGTCAAACATTATTGAATGCAATTTCAAACCCAATTAATAACATTAACGATAAAATAAATCTTCTAGAAAAGACTAAATATGAAAACCTTCAAAGTGAAAAATCATCTGATATTAATATCATACAAATGATTAACGAATTGAAAAATTATTCTGCAGTGCTTGAAAGTATGCAATACTCTGCGAACGAATCACCAAACACTTCGCCTAAATCGCTCATTGATACTATTAAACAAATGCAATCAATTCAAAAGATGGGTATTAATATTTATGAAAAAACCAATGAAACTGTATCAGCCGAAGATTTGGTTAAATTTCACAATTCGGTGATTAGATACCTCGACACGAATATTCAAACATTCCGCAAACTTCAATCAACTGAATTACAACTCTACTTGGAAGATAGTTCTCCATTCAAAACAGAAATTGACAAATTATTAGCGATAACTCAAAATATATCACCTCTGACATCATTAAATTACCTACCAGCAGCTTTAGAAAACTACTCGGTAAATAGTGAGACTGCATTCAAACGATTAGCATTTTCTCACGCTTGCTTGAGATACTTGGATGACTCCGTTGAGATTATTCTCAATAGTATTAGCACAATCGAAAAATGCTCAGAAGTTGAAAACTCGTATCAAAAGAAAAGAATTTTAATGACCTTGTGTAATTTGAAAACACCTTTGCAAGATTTTCTCGCCCAAATACGAAATATTTCTAGCAAAGAAGATCTAAACGATGCTCAGGTATACGAAGTAATTAATAATGTAAGCATTCCATTACAATTATTAAGAAAAGAAATTGGTTTACTATTTCATCAATCTTACTCTGGGCAAGTGCTGGATATAGTCACACCACCATTGAAAAATCTTCAAGATGAAATATCATCGTTTCATGATGTAATAATTCTCAAAGAACCATCTGATATTGACATGGATCAATTTTTATTGATATTCAATAAGTTAAATGTACCATTTTGCGATTTGGCAAATAAAATCATGCAAGCTGAAGACTTGGTGTTACAAGAATCACCAGTTGTAGCAGATCCCAAATTAGGAATTAAAATAGTTCTACAGTCGGTGTCAAGTTTAGTAAATATTCTCACCGATCTCCATAATTCTAATCATTCCACTAGTTTAATTTTATCCAATTTAACAAATCCTCTGATGGAGGTACGAAATAGTCTAAAAGTTATAAACGATCAATTTTATGAAGAAGATTTAGAAAAGGTGAATATTACCATGTTGAAAACTCTATCGTCTCCTTTCAATTCACTTCAAAAACAATTGATAGATGTCAGTCCAGTGCTAACAGGTGATTTAAAGAATACAATCAAAGATTTGCAACGTCCAATTCTGACCATTCAAGATCAGGTATCATTTGAATATGGCGATGAGCCCGCTTCAATCGAGTACAACATAATGACTTTGCAAACGCTTCTCAATCCCATAAACGTATTAAGAAATCATTGCATTGCTCTTATGTCAGAAGATGGAACAGCTGAATTACTACGTCAATGGGATGTACAAATGAAAACTGTCAATCAAATTGAAAATATACTAGTTTCCATGGATACCAAGAATGCGCAAGTTATTCTGAAAATGATAAGAAATTACCAAAAAATAATTAAAATCGAAGGCAACGACTGTTTTGAGACACTGAAACAACTCGATGACCAATGCAATGAAATTTACAACATGAATGATTTTCACGAACTCAAGCCTTACATTCGCCGCATCAAAGATAATTTCGAACGTATCATTGAAACAAAGGCTAAAAATATAATTGAAAGGCTATTATCAAGCAACGAAGATTTTGATAATATTCTACATGTACTGACTACTTATAAAGAAGAGGATAATGTTAAATGTTTCATAGCTCTACTGCAATCACTCAACATCATAAGAACACTACAAGAAAGTGTTAAAGATTCGCAAACTACCAGCAATACTGATAGCCTTCAAACTCCAATGTTACATTCTTTCATGAACACTTGTGAAAAACTTGAATCAAAAATCAGCGATCTTTTATATGTTGTGGAGAACTCATCAGCACGAATACCAGAATTTTACACTCGTACTATTGATGCATTTTCCACTCTAAATAACCAATTAGTTCACCTAAATAAATGCCTAATAGATCAATCCGTTAGTGATGATGATCAGAAAGAAATACCTTTCGAATCATCAATTCGTTCTTTCAATTGCCTCTTGGCTGTAGTCAACTCTGAAGAGAACGCTTCAATGGCTCCCATCAAAGCCATCATTTATGATGCCATTAATGAGTTGGTTAAATTACAAAATGACATACTATTCAACATGTCATTGATTCAAAGTGAAGATGAAGTATCGTTGAATGAAAGTGAATTTGAAGAAACGTCGATGAAGCCAAATTTAATTTCAGTCTGCTTAGAAAGCATGAAAAAAGAAATTTTGAAATGTGAAGAACAGTTCGCCAAAATGACAAAGCTTCAAAATCCTCAAATTGCTATTACTGGCATAACCACTAGTCTGGAGAGCATTTCCAATATTATTCATTTTGTCAGTGAACACGCGTCATTTGATAGTGATATCGATGTTAAAGATTTGAACGAACCTTTAGAAAAAATATTAGAACAAGCCAACCAGTTGGAGAACTTATCAAAAGCAAATGCAAATGCAGATATAATTATACCTCAACTATCTCAATTAAGTCAATCTTTCGAGGCTTTCAAGAAGTTGGTTGATGAAGTAGAACCTCTTGACAAATACTCAGACTTTGATAAACCAAATATTGATCAAAAATCCAGCGATTCAGCAGAAATTGATGATAGTGCTCAATCATCAATTAATTTCATTGAGGATAGTGTACAAAGTGATATTTCATCATTAACTGATGTCAGTAATACTACAACAGTGGTTTATGATGATGAAGAAACAGTCAAATATATAACTCAATCAAATTCACCAAGTTCTGATTTAGTTACTGCGATTGAAAAACGTGACATACAATCTAATGAAAGTACTAAGGATGGTGTAAGTCAAGCAGAAAGTTGCACAGAGAAATCTTTAGTAACCTTACATGAAAGTTCAGAACAACATTCAAGTGCCGAAGAAATAGAGGATGTTCAAGATATGCAAAAAATCAGAAATGATGATCAAATACTAGATGCTGTAAATTGCACTGAGCAATTGACTACACCAATTGTACAGTCTTCAGAAATCATTGAAGGGATCGAAGAGTTTTCAGTAGAAAAATTAAAATCAGAAAATGCTATTCTGTCTGAATCAGAAGTACTGGCTGTAGCAATAAGAGAACATGAAGATGTAATCCCATGTACTATGGAAAAAGGCAAAGAAGAAACAAAAATACGCGATACAGAATTACAGCAATCCCAAAAATTGGATAATGATAAGACAAGCACTGATGAAAAAGGCACTGAAAAAGTCGATCAATGTGCATTAAAAACCACAGAAGCTGAAACTGAAGCCAAATTATACTCAACTTCAGAAATAACATCCGTTGAGGGAAAAGAACATGTAATTTCAGATACCTCTGATTCACAAGGTGATGTACTTGGAAAATCATTGCCAAGTGATCTTGCAAAAGCTATAAGCCAATCACAAGAAACTGCCTTAATTGGCGATTTAGTTGAAAGACACGATGCCGAAGACCAATGGAAAAGCGAAATGTCTAAAAAAGAAACACCTTCATCCTCTTTGGAAAGTATTCAAATAGCAGATTTCTCAGAGACTCCACTTGATCAGAAAGCAGACTCTTTGTCAAAAATAAATGATGAATCTATTATGATGGGAGATGATAATGTCAGTCCCAAAATAACAGTAATGGATACTACAAATTTGGCACAGGCAATCATATCTGAATCTGCTCCTTTGGCGGATATATCTGAAACATTTGAAATTCTACAAAGCACACTGGGAGAGGAAATACCACTAACAGATGAAAAAGACATTAATTTGTCCTTGAATAATGCAGCTGAAAAATTGCCACGAGAAGAGACACTGCTTTCATTAGAAGAGAACAAAGAAACCCAAACAATTTCTCAGGATTTGCTGGATAGAAATAATTTTAAAACTAAACCTGAAACTGAAACTTTGAATGATACAGCTGAAAAACTGCCGAATGATCAGGTAATGGCTCTAGTAGAAGAAAACATTGAAATGCAACCAATTTCTCAGAATTTACCAGATTTAAATAATCTTGAAACTAAACCTGAAACTACAAATGATGCAGCTGAAAAACTACTCAATGATCAGACAATGGCTTCCGTACAATTAAATATTGAAAACCAAACAACTTCTGAGAATATGTTGGATATTACTAATCTTGAAACTGAAACTGAAACCAAACTACAACCTCTGAAAACCATTGTTGACAATATTATAGAAGGTACTTCACAAGAATCAAGTTCACAAGAAGTTATTGATACACTGCAACAGACCATATTAGATGTATCAACTGAATCAGAGATCACTGGAGATGCAAATGAGTCAGAATCTAAGATAACCTTAGATACCAACAAGATCCTCAATTTATCCAACAATCAATATGAAGATGAAAGTAAAGATGTTGGAGGTAATCTTCAGAAAGTGAAATCAATAATTGTCCCAGAAAATACCATAGAAATTCCAGAAATGCCACAATTTAAGGAAGTATCAGAAAGCATAATAAGTAATGAAATCGATGAAAAAAGTGGACAATTTAAAGAAATCTCAGATTTATCTACAGGACCAATTACAACAGAAACCACAACTATGGGTTCATCTGAAATAGAACTGATTCCAAAGAGTATAGAAGAAGTAACTCTAGCTGAAGTGGAATCACAATATGATGAAGTTGTGAAACAAACAATAGAAGAGGCTGAACTCTTGTTTGAAGAAGTGCAAAAGAATTCTACAGAAGTCGGTTGCTCACAAGGTGGTAATACCAAATCAGTTATTGATCTGCCAGTCCCCGATGAAAAGTTTAGGGAAGTACAACAAGCTTCAGAAAATATTTCTGGCCATGAACTTGAAGAGTTGGAAATGTTAAAACCAAGTGAAGAATTTATGGCCAAGAGTGACTCAGACTCTATTGTTATTCAAAAACCAGAGATCATAGAAACATCAACACTCTGCGCTGCAGGAACAAAAAATTTCAATGATGATGAATTTATCACAATTTTGACAGAAATAGAAAAAGATGGAGTTCAGCTTGATGCAGAAAGTTATGAAAATAAATCGGAAATTAATTTGGTTATTACTGAGGTTGGAATTTCAAATGAAGCTCAACCACAACAAGATTTAAATATGGAATTTCAACCAGCAGGCGAAGTATTGGTAGAAACTTCTATAGACCATGACATTATACCAGAAAAAGTTGATGTGTCTGAACAAACTAGAGAATTGGGTGCAGATTATGAATCTAAACCAATAGTAGAAGAGCAACTAATAGAATCAGAACTTGAACAGCAGGGAATACAAGACATCATTGAAAAAACATATATGGAAAAAAGTACAACTTCTTCAGAAATACCTCAACAAGAAAAAAAAGGATTAGAGCCTGTGAGAGATGATACCAATGCAAAAGATGAAACCACAACATCAGAAAATACCATTGCCTCACCATTATTAAACAAGAAAGATGAAAAACTTGACAAAATTTTTCAACAAGAGGAAACTACAACAGATGCGAACACAGCTGGACTACAAAAATTATCAGATCTAATTGACCACGAGTCACAACACCAGAGCTTTGAAACTAATGCTGCAAATGAGAATGTTTTGAGTATAGAACATCAAACTTCTGAGATAACAGAACCTGATAAATCTAGCGCCACACATTCAATAGAAAAAGACTCTGGTTTATGCCATTCCCCTGATGTGATAGAAGAAAATGTAACTAAGCATCAAAAAGATCTTTTAATATTCTCACCAATTGACAGTCTTCTAAGATCAGAAAGTTATGACTTGCCCAGTGTTTCAGAACAAGAAAGCTATGTAACTGCAGTAGAAGATTTTTCAGATGATAATGAGGCATTATGGGAAAGTTTTGAGAGTGATAATACAGATGAATTCTTCAACAAAGCTTCCAAGCGAAAAGTTGTAACTAGTATTTCACAACAATCATATGAATCTGAAGAAGCCGTGATTATTCATTCTAAACATGAAATAACTGATGATACATCTAACAACAAAGCAACAGAAAGACTTGAAGTTGCTCACAAAATTGATGAAATAGAACAAGGGGGTGTTGAGACTAAAGTAATTTATTCTACAAATGATGAATCTCAAAAAGAAATAGAACGATTTGAACAAATACTCAAGATGGAGCAAAATGAAAATGAAAGTAATACTGTTTCAGAAACTGTTCTAACAGATGAAGGTTCTAAGACAGTTCATCCTCTTTCAGGAAATGTTATGATTTTTGGCTCTACCTGTGAAAAATTCCAAGACGAACCATTGCATGAAAATGAAGATTTAGATACAACTAAGGAAGTAAAAGAACCAGCACATGAAACAATTTCTATAGAAGATGATATTGAAAAAAGTCGTCCTCTGTCTGGCAATGTAATGATTTTTGGATCTTCAAAAGAAAAATTTCTAAATGAACAAGAAGCTGAAAGTGAAGAATTAAAAACCATTAATAAAATACAAGAGCAAACAAATGAAATACTTTCTCAAGAAGAAAATGCAGAAACAGTTTGCCCTTTGTCAGAAAATACAATTTTTGGTTTCCCTGCACAGAAATTGGATGAAAAAATAGCAGCTGAAAACGAAAACATAGAAACAGTTGTAAGAGATGAAGAACAAGGAAACAAAACAATTTCTACAGAAGATGTTGAAACAGTTCGCCCTCTATCAGGAAATGTTATGATTTTTGGATCTCCAAGAGAAAAGTTTGGTGAAGAACTGGTCCTTGAAAGCAAAGAATTGGAAAAAACTGTAGAAGGGGAAGATCAAGCAAATGAAATAGCATCTACAGAAGATGTTGAGATAGCTCACCCACTGTCAGAAAATGTAATGATTTTTAGTTCTCCAAAAGAGAAACAGGATGAGGAAATGGCCACTGAAAATGAAAACATGGAAACAGTTTTAACAGATGATGTTGAAACAGCTCGCCTTCTATCAGGAAATGTTATGATTTTCGGATCTCCAAGAGAAAAGTTTGATGAAGAAGTGATCCTTGAAAGTAAAGAATTGGAAAAAACTATAGAAGTAGGGGGCCAAGCAAAGGAAACATCTACAGAAAATGTTGAAACAGCTGGTTCTCTATCAGGGAATGTTATGGTTTTTGGTAGTGCGGGAGAAAATTATGTTGAAGAGCTAATCCTTGAAAATAAAGAATTGGAAACAACTGAGGGTGCGAGGGAAAGAGCCAATGAAACAATTTTTCCAGAAGAAACTGTGGGAACAACTCGTCCCCTGTCAGGAAATGTTATGATTTTTGGCAGTGCAGGAGAATGTCATGTTGAAGAGCTAATGCTTGAAAATAAAGAATTGGAAACCACTGAGGGTGCGAAGGAAGAAGCCAATGAAACAATTTTTCCAGAAGAAACTGTGGGAACAACTCGTCCCCTGTCAGGAAATGTTATGATTTTTGGCAGTGCAGGAGAACGTCATGTTGAAGAGCTAATGCTTGAAAATAAAGAATTGGAAACAACTGAGTGTGCGAAGGAAGAAGCCAATGAAACAATTTCTCCAGAAGAAACTGTGGGAACAACTCGTCCCCTGTCAGGAAATGTTATGATTTTTGGCAGTGCAGGAGAACGTCATGTTGAAGAGCTAATGCTTGAAAATAAAGAATTGGAAACAACTGAGTGTGCGAAGGAAGAAGCCAATGAAACAATTTCTCCAGAAAAAAGTGTGGAAATAATTCGTCCTCTGTCAGGAAATGTTATGATTTTTGGCAGTGCAGGAGAAAGCTATATTGAAGGGAAACCCCTTGAAAATGAAGAATTAGAAAGAACTGAGGGTATGAAAGAAGAAATAAATGAAACTATTTCTCCAGAAGAAAATGTGGAAACAATTCGTCCTCTGTCAGGAAATGTCATGATTTTTGGCTCTTCTCATGAAAAGTTTGGTGATGCAACAGCATCGGAAAATAATGAATTAGATACAAATGATGAGATGAAAGAAAAATCTGAAGAAGCTACTTTTCTTCAAGAAAGACTAAATGAAGAAAATGCAGAAATGATTTGCCCTCTATCAGGAAATCTCATGGTTTTTGGCTCTTCAGGGGAAAAGTTCTATGATGAACCAGTGCTTCAAAATGAAGAATTAGAAACAAATAAAACAGATGAAAAACACGTAAATGAAGCAATTTCTTCAGAAAAAAATGCTGAAACGACTAGCTTGCTATTAGGAAATGTTAAGATTTTTGGATCTGCAGAAGAAAACCTTGTTGAGGAACCAATTATCAAAACTGAAAAATTGAAGACAGATGTTTGTTCAGAACAATCTGCTGAGGTCAAAGAACATCAATTTCAAGAAAATGATAAACAAATGATCACTCTTTCAACAAATGCTATAAAATTTGGTGCATCTCAAGAAAATTTTTTAGAAGATGAATTATTATTAGCTGATGATAAGAATAAATGTAAAATTCAGCAGGATGAAAAAACAACTGAAAGAATTGTTTCAGATGATAAAAGTGCGATACACCCAGAAATGAGTAATGAGAGTTTGGTGACATTTTGCGCACCGATTGAAAAATCAATAAATGATCAAGTTCCTCAAGATTTTAATGTTGAATCCTTAGATGTAAAACAAGCATCATCCTTATCGCATGAAGCAGAATTTGACCAAGCTGAAGCCACACAAGCTTTGATAATGACATCACTATCTAATCAATTAGCAAATGAAGAAATCACATCACAAGAAAAATTGATAACATTGATGGATATTAAGATGGACAAAAATGATGATCGAAAAATTGCAGTAAACACCGCAGAACAGCATCCTGAAAAATCAGACACCGAACTTACAAAAATAGATGAAAATACAGATAAAACACACAAATGCGAGGAATCAGCCATAATCCTTGCAAGTGATGACATTCAAAACGATGGGAAAGAAATAAATGACGATTCACTGAAAAAAACTGATGAGGAAGAGAAAAAAGAATCACAAATATCCAAAGATGAAGCAAAGCAGAAAGAAGAAATCTGTGAAAATTTCAAAACTATGGAGCAGGAAACACAAGAATCTCAAGAAAACGTTGCTGTTAATGATGCAAATTTGAATACTTTAGAAGAAAATCAATTGAAAGGAGGTGAAAACTTTCAAGATGCTATATCCATAAAGAACTTGACTGATGACAATAAATCTCTTCAAAATGAAGAAAACGAAATAAAAATAGAAGAAAAATTTGAGCAAAAGTTTTCATCAGAAAAAAATCTGGAATGTTTGAACAAAAAGCCAGAAGTAATTTCTGAGAAAGGTGACATAAATCTACAAAAAGACGATTTTTCTGAAATTCCTCAAGAAAAAGAGAATCAAAACTCAACATCAAAATTAGAACTAAAAAATGATAAAAATGGGAGAACAAATGAAAACGTTGAAATTTCAAATAAATCACAGTTGGAAAAAGAGCAAGAAAGGCCAGAATCAATAGATCAAGAAACAAGGAAAACTGAAACTGAAATGGTAATTGATAAAAATAAATTGGATAAAACATTACAAAATGAAGCTGACAAAACACAAATTAAAAATGTTGAGTCAGCAGGGAAGAAAATTAAAGAACAAATTGAAGAACATACTGAAAACAAAGCAGAATCTTTGGAGCAAGGTGAATTTCCTAAAGATCAAATCACACCCAGAATTAATGATGAAATTGAGCAAACTTTTAACAAAGATAGTCAAGAGAAGGAAACATATATGGAAACTAAACAAGCCACTGATAATGTAATAAAACTAGATAAAACTGAAAATATTTCAAATGCATCCAAAAAAGTACCCGCTGAAGAACTAGCAGTTGATTCAGTACATGAGGATCAAAATAAAAATAAAGTCAAAGAATCATCCCCTACTCAAAGAAATATAGAGTTTGACATGAAGGAAATATCAAATGAAAATGAAGATGATAGGGAGTATATAAAAACTGTCTTTAAACAAAAAGAAGAGCCACAACTTAAAGAGAATGAAACAGAAGTATGCCAAGAATTGGCAGAAGAGAAAAATTTTGCGCCAGTTGAAATCGGCAATAAACCAGTAATTGATACCACAATTGAACCTAAAATGGAACAATCAAATGTACTTAAAAAGGCATCATCTGAACAGAGAAATGAAAAAGAATTAACAGTAAACACTTTACCTGCAACTAAAGAACTAATGGATTCAAAAAATGAATGGAAAGAAGAAAAAAATGAAAATAATTCAGAAGAAAAGCGTCTGAAAGAAATTCCATCTACATTTGAAAAAAGTTCACCACAAATTTCTGAGGAAACAATAGAAGAAGAACATCAAGAAAATTTTCAGCAAAAATTGGAACTACAAAAGGAATTTTCAGAAAAATCAGCGAGTGAAAAAAAGCCAAAAGATGAACATATGCTAGAAATGAATGAAGAGACAGCTAAAAAAAATTTTCTAGAAACTCATCTGGCAATAGAACCGAATGATGAAAAAGGTGAAAAGTTGCAGGAATCTGCGGAACTTGATGAAAATGGGCCAATGAAAACAGAAAAAATTAAAGAGTCATCTCTTCCCACAGAAATCCAAGAGTTCAAATGTACTCAAAATCTATCCAAAGCAGCCAAAGAAGAAAATTTAGAAGAAAAATTTAAATGTCAAAAAGAAGAAACTATAGAAAAAAATTCAAATAGTGAATTAGCAAAAGAAGCAGACATAAAAAAAATCAAGTCCGAAAATTCTGAAAAATGCACCACAAAGGAAACGCTATTACCAGAAAATGTAGAAAAAGATTTAGTTGAACAGATTGTAGAAAAGTTGGAAGTTGATCAAAAATCATCAGCCACTACAAGTCAGGTGAAAGATGAAAATTTGGAACCGCAAAAATCCATCAGCAAAGACAAAAATATTACAGAAAACTCCAAAGAGCAAGAAAGGAAACAACCATGGAGCGAGTCATTTGAAAATGTAACTGAGAATGAAACTAAGAGTCTTCAAAAAGAAGAGTCTTCACAAGAAAAAAAATGTGATGATACCAAAGAGCATCAAAAAATATCAGAAAGAAAAAGCTCCAAAGCTTCAAAATCACATCATTCAGAAAGCCCAGATAAGATGATTTCCAACGATGAAGAAAAAGCTGAACCACAGATTCAGGAGACAACAAAACTGAAAAAAAACTTAAAAGAAAATTCTAATGAAGGAGAAGAATGCGAAAAAATTTCGAAATCGAAAAGCCCAGAAAAGAACATTTTAAAAGATGATGAAAAATCCGAACACAAATCTATAGCAAAGAAAAGGTCATCAAAAGATTTGATGGGTGAACAAGAAATTAAAAATAAGGATAAATCAAAAAGTCCAGAGAAAAAAATTTTACAAAATGAAGAAAAAATGGAGCAAATGACAACAGATGAATCAGAAAATTCAAAGTTGAACACATTAAAACATATATCGACAGACAATAGAAGTGAGGTTAAAAAAACAGAAAAATTGAAAAGTTTTGAGGAGCAGTCTACAAAAACTGAAAAAGATTCCAAAGAAAAAATTGAGCAAGCAGCAACTGAAAACATAGAAGTTTTGAAAAAAAGTTCATCAACAGATTCGCCAACAGAAAATGAAAACAAACCCGCAGCAATAAGGAAATTAGATGAAAGAAAACTTGAAGATTCAAAGCCAGTTCATTCAAAGGACAATAACGAAGTTGGAAAATCAAATGAAAAACCAAAAATTGTTAAAAAGAAATCATCGAAAGATCTTACAGCAGAAAGTGAAACGAAAAGTGAGACAAAAGAGAAATCAAAAAGTCCAGAGAAAAAAATTACGCCAAATAAAGAAAAAGTTGAACAAAATGTTGGAGTAGAATCAGAAAATTCTAGAGAAAAATTATCTAAAGATTTATCAACAGAGGATGAAGGCAAACTTGCAAAAAGCAGAAAATCTGTTGATGAAAAATCTGAGGATTCACCACCACCGCTTTCAAGGAATGATAACAAAGCTGAAGAAAAACCTACAGAAAAATCAAAACCTCTGAAGAAGAAATCATCAAAAGATCTGACAGCCGAAAGTAAAACGAAAAGTGAGACAAAAGAGAAATCAAAAAGTCCAGAGAAAAAAATTACGCCAAATGAAGAAGAAGTTGAACAAAATGTTGGAGTAGAATCACAAAATTCTAGGGAAAAATTATCTAAAAATTTATCAACAGAGGATGAAGGCAAACTTGCAAAAAGCAGAAAATCTGTTGATGAAAAATCTGAGGATTCACCACCAGCGCTTTCAAAGAATGATAACAAAGTTGAAGAAAAACCTACAGAAAAATCAAAACCTCTGAAGAAGAAATCATCAAAAGATCTGACAGCCGAAAGTAAAACGAAAAGTGAGACAAAGGAGAAATCAAAAAGTCCAGAGAAAACAATTACGCCAAATGAAGAAAAAGTTGAACAAAATGTTGAAGAAGAATCAGAAAATTCTAGGGAAAAATTATCTAAAAATTTATCAACAGAGGATGAAGACAAGAAGAAATCATCAAAAGATCTGACAGCCGAAAGTAAAACGAAAAGTAAGACAAAGGAGAAATCAAAAAGTCCAGAGAAAAAAATTACACTAAATGAAGAAAAGGTCGAACCAACAGTTAAAGAAGAATCAGAAAATTTAAAGGAAAAATTAACTGAAAATCTATCAAAACAGGATGATGGCAAACTTGTTATAACGGAGAAATTGAATAATTCTGAGGAGAAGCTTGTAAGACAAGAAAGTAAAATCGAGGAAAAACTTGAACAAAAGCAAATTGAAAACTCCAAAGTTTCAGATAAAAGGTTGTCAAAAGATCTATCAGTAGAAAGCAAAAGTAAACTTGCTAAAATAGGAAAATCTTCTGAAGAAACGGAGGATTCAACATCAGAGCTTTTGAAGAATGATGAAAAATTAGAAGAAAACCCTACTGAAAAACAAAAAACTCTAAAAAAGAAATCATCAAAAGATCTAACAGCAGAAAGTGAAATAAAAAGTAAAGCAATGGAAAAATCAAAAAGTCCAGAGAAAAAATCTGAACACTCAGATAAATCTACCAAAGCTGAAACCACAAATGAAAACATATCCACAAAAAAGCCAAAAGCACAAAAGAAAAAACAATCCAAAGACTTGACAGCGGAAAAAAGTCCAGAAAAAATAATCTCCAAAGACAATGAAAAAGAAAGTATCCCAGCTGAATCAGAAAATATCCAGCAATCAAAAGAAAATCAGAAAAGCTCAGACATAGAACAAACAGATGCTGTTGTGAAAAATATAACAGAGGAAAAATCAACCAAAAAAGATACACTCGAGCCTGCAAAAGAACTATCTGTAGAACAATCTGTAGGTACAGAAGTGAAACGTAAAAATTCAAAAAGCACATCAAAATCGAAAATCAGTCCTGAAAAAATTTCGCAAAAAGATGAAGAAAAACAACCTACACAAAAAGAAACTTCGGTAAACAAATGTGATGGAAAATTAACAGACAAAACAGAACCAGATAAATTGGAAACATCGCATGGCCTCAATGAAAAACAATTGGAAAACAATACTGTAAAGAAGTCAGATGAAACTTTGAGTGACAAATCTCAAAAGCACACAAAAGAAACAGAAATTGAAAAAAAAGATTTGCAATCATCTAAAACGAATGAATCAGAGCAATCAGCTGAAAAAACAGCCAATGAAGAAAATCAACTTAAAAACTCTCAAAAAAAGTTGAAAAAATCATCAAGTCCGAAGAAGAAAAAATCACCATCACCAGAAAATAAACAAACCCAAAATCTTGAAAGAACAAAATCTATCAAAAGTGATGAAGAAAAAACATCAACTTCACCACAAAAAGAAGGCACGGAAAAATCAGAAACTGATGCAGAAAATAAAACTATACTGGCAAAGGATAATGAAAGTTCTGAAACTGTCATCAATGAAGAACCAAAATTGGAAAATAAAATTGATGAGTCAAAAGTTTCAGATAAAAAAGAATCCCCAGAGGAAAACTTGCAAGGAAAGCTCAACAAATCAGAAAAATCTAAAAGGAAATCTATATCTAAATCTAAATTAACTGAAGATTCTGTAACAGAAAAAAATGACGCCGGAGAGCTTATTAAAAATCAAGAAATAGAAAAAATAGAAAAATCCCTTGAACCCACAGAACAGGAAAAAAAGAACCTCACTGAGTCGAAAAGAAAATCAATAACCACACTTGAATCAACCCAAGATTCTGTAATGGAAAAAATTAAAGGGAATCAGCGGACTAAAAACGTGGAAATATTCAACTCTGAGGAAAAAGTATTAGTGGAACCAACACCTTCAGAAAAATCAAAGTCACCAGAAAAACTCAAAAAAAGAAAATTTTTGAACGAAACAAAGTTAAGAAGTACAGATGACAAACCTTCCAAAGACTACACCATTTCGAGTACAAAATCAAAGAGACCAGCTGATATAACACCACACTTTGATGATCCAATCAAAAATAGTTTAAAAAGTTCGATAAGATCAACGAAATCACCCAGTCCTAAAACCGAAAGATCATTAGTAAATAGAACTACAGAAAGAATGAAAATCGAACGGGAAAAATCTCGAGACAGGTCCTATAGAGACAACTGTCTTTCTACCAAACCCTTCGACAAATCTCAAGTATCCAGCAGAACTTACTTATCAGATCTTCACAGTACCATCACTTCGAATCCTAGTCAATTTCTCGGTACTACTGATCATCTATTATATTCAGCTCATTTGCACGATAATCAATTCAAACGCTATTCCCCAACAAGAGACGAATGGAACCATGAAACTAAACCATATGATACAAAATTTTCACATAAAAAACAAAATCTCATTCTTGATAAATACCCAAAAATGTGCACCAGCGAAAAAGAACGTTTTTATACGCCTTTAAATTTCGAATATAAAGAAAATGGCATCAATGATCATTATTTCATAGATCACGATAGCTTTTTAAGCAAAAACTCCAATACATTCCATTCATTTGACAAGAAAATAGAACCAGTTTCTCTTCATCAGCATACTTCTAGATATGACTCTTATCATATGTTTAATGGAAGTCAGAAATCACACAATCACTTCGATGAATATGATAGATCTTCAGTATTTTCCAATAATTTTGAATATAAGGATCATTCAAGTTTTGGATATGATTTGGGGCTATATCGACCTCTAAGAGTAAGTGACCATTATTCTGAACTAAAGATGATTTTGTACCTAAACAGGTAAGAGAGGTATGAGGTTAATTATTTGAAATATGTATGTTATAGAAATTTGAGTCAACTCGTAAGCATGATCTCATAAAGCACACGTATTCAGACTGGAATCATCGAACTGGAATACCTTACAATTTCTGGTCAGTTCCTAATATTAATCCACAATTACCAAAAAAATTTAAATCCATACTTTGTATTTTATTGCGCGAATAATTTCTCTTTCAATAGCTCATCCAGAGAAATTGAAAACGTACTAAACAGACGTCTACATGATCGGAACCCCCGCAGTCATATTTATTTCCTAGATATCATTCCAATGCATGGACCCACATTACATCGAGGTATCTAGAATTACTTTACCTGTTTTTAATTTCAAAACTAATCCCAACTAAACCAACAACTTCTGCTTATTTCAGATATAAATCACACAATAGGCGAATCACAATTTACTGGGTGGGACATATTGCCAACATTCAAACGACTCTGTGCCGATAATATGGTACCAGTAGGAGCGACTTTGGCTTTACATGCCGAAGTCGAAGGTACGTGTAATTTCGAACATCAATAATCACTCTATCACACTCGGCTCATTTTATCATCTTACTCAGGAACTCCTAAACCAGACGTACAATGGCTCAGAGAAGATCAATCACTACCTCTGAATCCAGACAGATACAGATACATCGAAGATTTCGGTCTACATACTCTCCTCATCACCGATGTATCGTACAACGAAGCAGGAAAATACAGCTGCAAAGCTTACAACAAATACGGAACAGCTAACGTGATCACAAACGTATTTGTAATTCGAACCAGCGGTATAAGGGGTGGAAAACCGCCCATGTTTATATCCAGACCAGAAACTATTCTATCAGTAAATACCGGCTCCGATGTATCAGTTTCATTTCGTTTATCTGGAGATCCACGACCTAAAGGTAAACACGATAATGCACTTCTGACAACTTGATCTTTTTCTCTACCCTTTTCTGTTTACAGTCATTTGGATGAAAGGACTAACCGATATAACAGAAACACACCGAACAATGAAAGAGACCATCAACGATTACACGCGTTTGATTTTAAAACGAGCCCAACTATCTGATTCTGGTACCTATTTTATAATCGCGAAAAACGAATACGGAACGGATAGAGCATTTTTCACATTACGAGTAAGCAATTCTTAATACAAAACTCGTGTTAAATTAAATCCGCATAATAGTAGAGAAACAATAAGCACCTCGTAACGATATTTTCTTTAATCATTTTACAGGTTAACCAACGTTCCAGATCATTAACACCAATACCAACTTACAAGCGTGAATTTTCAACCTCTTTCCAGTCTGATAGACCATCGCTATATGGGCACAGTAAGTTGATAAAATTCGAAACAAATCGGTTACAACAGCATATGCGTTTGTTGAAAATTAGACTGATACATTCTCGAGCTTATTTTTTTTATGATAATTACCATTAAGCTTGGAAATTTGTATACGTATCTCAGGATCGAATTTTTTTTTTCCTTTTCTTTTATGCATTATTATCGTTTTACTAGCCAATAAGAGTATTTTAATTATTGTACGAGCATTTAATTTTTTTCTTTCTTTTTTTCGATGTCAAATTTATACAGTTACCAAATAAATTATTTTATTCGCTATGTCGCCGGCTACAATCTAGTTTGTGCTTTTTAGAAGTTCACGAGGAACGTAACTAATCTTAGTGTGTGTTTTTTTTTCGAGTGTGCATATTCATGAAATTTTCAGTAGTAGAGTAGACCATAGAAACCCATTTTCGCGTCAGTTGAAACATCTACCAATAAACCTCATTTAGATTTTGAAACGCTTTAACCTCATAATTAAGTATAAGTGCATCGATAAATAAAAATGCAGAAGGTTAACAAAATTAGTAGGCATGCCAAACCTGGCTCAGACTGAAGGTACTTAATCAAACGTTTGAAGAATTTCTTGTCCTTCACTTGAAAAATATCTGCATACAAAGTGTCATTCTCAGAAAATTGTTTTTTTCACTTGAAAAATTGTATTTTACCAAAAAAGTAGGCTACAAAAAATTTAGCTAAAACATGAGAAATTTAAGAAAAGAAATCATCAATGTAAAATGAATAGAACTGATTTAACTTTTTTTGTAGAACAAAAAACTACATTTTTGGGGCTATGAGGGGTGTGGGGGAATTGATCTGAATGTTCAAAGCCCTCAAAAGAGCCTCTACTAAGTCTACATACTAAATTTCAACTTCCTAGCTCAATTTGAAGGAGAGATAGGGGAGGTACAGTCTTTTTTTAAGGTCAAAAAGGAAGAAACCGCTCATATCTCCCCTCCTAATTGACTTATGAGGCTGATTTTTGGATATGACATACAACTTTGGATTATTTATCGATTGACTTAAAAGGGAACAATTTTCAAGATTTTAGCCCCTCAGCACCCTCTCCCCAAAATTTGGGCATAACTGAATTTTGACCTGAGGTCAACCCCTCTCCAGAATACCAAGTTTTCTGCCAAATCAAGCCTATTCCTCAAATTTTATCGATTTTTGTCGGTATCGAGCTGAGCAAATGATTTTCAGTTTCGATGAGGGGGGGGGGATAAATAAATAAATAAACATCTCACATCGCTAAAAATGGTCGTAATGGTCTTCTACGACTTCAAAACAAATTTTGTTGATGTTTCCACCCACATCCGCCGTAGGTCATCAGACCTTATTAGCCTGGCTTTCATTGAAAATCTGAGATAGAAAATCAGGCTAAAATTGAGAACGTGAACTCGAAAAAAATAATTCAAACGAATTAAATTCTTGTACTAAACTTTTAGAAAAATAGTAGACCACAATATCACCCAATTTTTTTGCAACAACTGTCATGTGAACTTACGTACCTACTTAAAATTCCTACACAATTTACAATTTCACGCAACTACTATCCCCCCTCCCCCCTCGCATCCTACACAAACTTACCAAAACACATCAATCTACTACAAATTTTAATTTTCCACTCTACCTCACCGCATTAAATCTAATCACCGCCGTGGAAAAAAATCTAAAATTCGAATCAATCAAATAAATGGTCCGCAACGCCTCCGTAAGTAGAGCCAAATCACAAGGGCGGCTGAGTCAAAAATGGAATCCCGTCTATTACAGGTTATTCGCTGCTTAATATAAAATTGTACACGTTTAAATAGAATGTTTGCAACTTGTAAGAACAACATAATAGTTGAGAAGTTATTTTCAGAACGGCAACGTACTGAAATATTACAAAAATTGGAGACCTACTGTCAATGTAGTAGTGAGACTTTACTGACGTTGGCGCGAGTTACAAAAATGTCCCAGATTATTTGATATTCTCTTATACGAATCATGTAAACAGTGCGAATTGTGTTGCGCGTATTTTATGTATATTTTTTTTTCTTTCATTTTCACGTTCCGTTTTAAAATATTATGAATGACGAAAACTATTTGCAGTCTGTGCGTAAAGTATGGCAAAACCAGAATGGCATTTCGTCTGATTTTCTTCATTACTTGATCGATCATCAAGGTATTTTTTTTCCTGCTGTTTACGTATTAACGATTTAATTTATCAAAATATCGAATCAAAATTATTTTATATAATATTCGATTTTTTTTTTCACTCAAACACGTTGGTATTTTCAGAAAGTAAACGAATCGCACTATATGGATAATAACTCCGAATAAAAAAATCACGTAATTAATTGCAACCAATTAGATGTTTTCTGTCGACAAAATTAAATTTCTAACACGATAATTAGTAACATAAACCTCTGAAAATTTTTTTACTCGACTTGTATATTTTTCATTATGTTGATCATAATACCTACAAAATATCAAATCGATTGAACTATTTACAGAGGTACCTGGTGCCATTGCAAGCGAGCCGTATGCCCTAGACTGTGGTAAAAATTGGCTCACATTAACCTGGCCCAAACCAAAACACATCGGAGGAGCTCCAATACTCGCATATCGAGTAGAATGTTGGCTCACGGGCGAAGATGGAGGTGCAAAATGGACCGAAGTAAGCGTACAAATATTTTCAATGCATTTCCACTTCTTATCCGTCTGTTTACTTACCTACAGCTCGGTATAACTCCATCGAATACCTTCGAAGCATTTAATTTGGAAGCGGGCAAAAAATACAATTTCAGAGTAACAGCTAGAAATCAATATGGTTGGGGAGAGCCGACGGTAACATCGAGTCCAATTCTGGTTGAAGATTTCGTCACGTATCCTGAATTTGAAAAATGCCTTCCAGGACAACTCAAAGTCCTCGTTGACTCTTCGATCGTACTCGAATGCAAGGTAGATACGACTCACTAACGAAACCAAATTTATTAAAAATAAAAGAAGCTCGATAAATTCATTAGGATGATATCAACTGTGCTTACAGATAAAGAACGAAAGTGGTACTCAAGTGGAATGGCATCGTGATGGTGTTCTATTAGAAGAAAATGAAACTCGTAAGATGACCTACGAAAATGGAAAATGCCTTTTACAAGTGGACAACGTGCAACACGATGATTCGGGTCGTTACGTTTGCGAAGCTTTCAATAAATACGGAAGAGTGTGTACATTTGTACGACTGATGGTGGTCGATGATCCGAAAATAGTGGCTACACATAATCGTCTGAATAGGTAACACAATAATGATTCATCCTGCGTTTAGTACAAGTATACTATACTTTTAACATGAAAGTGGTATTGTTAGTCATTGCCTTGCGGATCAAGGTCAACTCATTTATAATATTATGTACTTTCGATTTCAGAATAAAAGAAGGATGCGACGGTAAAATAGATCTAACTCCGCAATTTACCATGAGGTTGCGTAATAGACGCGTTGAAATGACCTATCCAGTACGATTGACTTGTCAAGTCATCGGTTACCCAAAACCGAAGGTTTCATGGTTCAAAGATGGGCAAAGTTTGCACGATGATCGTAAGTAAACCGAAATGCAAACATTAATCATATAAATTTTAACGAAGGATAACATGATGCACAGAATGTGCCTTGAGATGAATCATTCTTTAAAATTCAAGTTCGACCGATTGTTTACCTCAATAGAAAAAAAAGCATCGTAATGCGTTGCTTTTTGAGTCCGATTTTACTTAAATTAAAAACTCACGTGAATTGTCCATTTATGGAATTAAAAAAAGATGCTCTGTGGGATGTTTTCGCTTCAGCAATAGTAAAGGTGAAGGAAGATATTGGAATGAGCACCTGAAACTCCGAAAGGCATATCTAAAACAATTACGAAATCTACGTACCAAGTTTCAACTTCCTAGCTCAAATTAGAGAGGAGATATGCGTGGGACAAACATTAAAAATAAGAAAAATTATCCAAAACATCCTTTTTTGGGGGATTTAGGGGGGGGGGAAGTACTAAAAAGTTGAAATCCTCAAAAGGCACATCTAACACCCTTACTAAATCTGCATGCCAAATTTCAACCTCCTAGTTCAATTTGGAAGGGAGGCATGTGTAAAATAAACTCCAAAAATGCGAAAAATCACCCAAAAACCAATTTTTTGGAACTGTGAGATGATGCAATAGATCTGAAAAGTTGAAATCATCTAGAACTCCTGCTAAATCTACATACCAAATTTTAACTTCATAGCTCAATTTGGAGGGAAGAAAGGGGAGTAAAAGCTGGTTTTCATGATCAAAAATGGGGAAAAACCCCTCATATCCCTCCATCCATCTTCCAATTAACCTAGGAGGCTGATTTTTGTTATACAACTTCTAATTCTCCATCGACTGGCACAAATGTAACGTTTTTTGTGTAATGTTTTAGATATTTCCTTTTTAATTTTTGAACAAAAACTGGAACAATTGAAAAATGAAAAAAGTTAAAAATAAGTAATAAAAAAATCAAAAAAACAAAAAAAATTAAAAATTAAAAAAATTATAAAATAAAAAAATTAAAAAAAAAATTAAAAATCAAAAAAATTGAAACATATTAAAATAATTAAAAAATAAAACATCAATAATCTAAAACATTTAAAAAAATTAAAAATTGAAAAAATTATAAAATAAAAAAATTAGAAAAATAAAAAAACTATTAAATAACAAAATTAAAAAAAACAAAAAAAAATTAGAAAATAAAAAAATTAGAAAAATCAAAAATTAAAAATCAAAAAAATTGAAAAAAATTAAAAATATTAAAAAATAAAAAACATCAAAAGTCAAAAATATATTGAAAATTATAAAAAATTAAAAATTTGAAAAATAAATTAAAATTAATATGTTTTAGAGCTGGGGGCCATCTTCTGAAAACGTGACGTTTTTAATGTTACATTTTTGATTTTTGATTTGTAGTTTTTGATCAAAAACTCGTGATGATACATAATTATATAATTTTTATTTTACAAGGAAATGGCAAAATCAAATGTCAAAATAGAGTGGAGAGAAGAGCAAACGTTTTTGATTTGAAGCTTTTGATAAAAAAAAAACTTGTAATGAAAGATGATTATTATATACACTGAAACACCAAGATGAGAATTAGGGGGGTACAGCGGTAAGGGGATTACGGAAATTTTTGTTCAAGAGTTCCTCAAGACTTCTCCCTTAGGAGCGCTTTCCACCAATTCCTGTTCAACTTGTTCACAATTCTGATTGGTCGCAATCTCAAACCAAAATGAGACGTAGATCCTTTGGGATTTCTACCTTCTATCTAGAGAAAAAATAACATCTGAGTGACCAATGACCACCGAGCTGATACTCTACACCATAATCCCTTACTTCTGGAGTAGGAGATTTCCATCTTGGTGTTTCAGTGTCTATAATGATTATGAATGATTTTTGCACTTTATGTTAAAATGTTGACATGGATATGTTGCATATCTATATTCTAGAATTTTTCCCCGAAAGTAGAAAAAAGGTCTAAATTTTTTTTAACCCAAGGTCATCCCCTCTCAAAAACATCAAAACTACTGCCAATATATGCCTACTGGCTAAATTTTACGAATTTTGTTCAGTATCGAGCTGAGTAAATAATTGTAGTCTTGGGAGATAGCGTGGAGGGGGGGGGGGGTAAAAATTAATTAACATCAGATATGCTAAAAATGGTCTCAATGGTCTTCTAGGACCCCTAAATATATTTCGTTGATACTGTTCCCATCATCCACCGTCGACGCAGAAAATCGGGTTTAAAAAAACCAAATGCAATTGATAATCGAGGGAATTTTTCGACCTACCAAAGAAGGGAGATTTATCTATTGAGAAACTTGAGATAAATTTAATAACGTTAAAAATAAATTTAATTGAAAATTCTTTCAATTTTAAATTATAGAACATTATTCGATATACGAAGAAGCCGATGGTTTCCAATCTTTAGAAATCTGTCGATCGATGCCCGAGCACAGTGGAACGTACACAATTACAGCATCCAACAATAGCGGATCAGTATCGTGTAAATGCGACTTACTGGTCGACAAGGGAATTCGAACCTATATCGAGCCGAAATTTGTCGAGAAATTGGATACGGTGTACTCGGCAGTTGAAGATACACAGCTACGCATCAAAGCTTTAGTACAAGCTTATCCATCAGTTGGCATCACTTGGTACTTACATGTGATATTTGATTACAACCCGGATAACCTCGTTCGTGTATTAGTTTTAATTTTCACACGTTTACTCCGCTGGTCTTTCACAGGCAAAAGAATGGTATCCGATTAAGACCCAGTCGTCGCATTATTGTAACATTAGATCACGATGGCAGAACTGAACTAACCATAGCCAACGTAAAGCCTCAAGATTCCGGAGTTTACACCTGTACCGCTACAAATGCTATAGGAAGCGCCGAGACTAATACCAGACTAGAGGTTTTTTCAAAACATAGCGAACCTTCTTCGTGTGATTTAAAATCAACATCGAATGACATGTAAGTAGAAGTACACGCCATTGCCTCGTTTAGCAAATAATACGACTTCGACAAAAAACCTATAAATCTCATTTTCACCTTGCTTTACATTTTTAGATACTCGAAAGAGCCTAAATTTCTGGTTAAACCTCGTTCTTGCAAAGCTCGCGAAGGCGATCATGTCATAATCGAATGTGAAATCATCGGTGATCCAAAACCGCACGTAACCTGGCTTCGAGATCGATTAAAAGTAAGTCAACTAATTGAAAAAACCTCGCATTCTGCGTCGCGAATAAGCCCGAGTAAAAGGGTAAAAAAAAAAAAAAAGAAATATCAGACAACGATCTTACAACACGTACATTTATATATTCGATTTTCATACTTCTAACACGATTTCAGTACCGATATCTATCTATTTTTACCTATATTTACAAAACTTCGATATTATACTAATATACTGGAAGCATATACGAGTACACAAACAGCTGTTTGGCGCCACTTGTTCGAACCAACTTCACCATTTACGACTAAAAAACGTGCGCGATAAAAGATGGCCATTAATCTTTTTCATTATTGCGGTCTGCTCGTTGTTGCACCGAAGCTGCAAGGCTTCGAGATTGAGCCCAGCCGAACCGAGTCGAGCCACAATATACGGTATAATAAAATCATCGACCGTGGTATATCTACCAGTACCTCACTCAGGTAGATGTACCACTAATGCCTTTGATAGCTATACGAATTAATATCTTGTCCATTATTCGATTACCGCAGATGGATTTGTCAAACTATACGCGATACGTGCATCGTAATCGTATCCCTTCTTCTATCTTCTTATCTACAATAAATATTTGGTTGTTTGCACGTACATAGAGATTGAACATTTGTACCTAAGTTACCTTAGTACTCGTATGTATTCAAAGCATGTGTCAGTTTGACTAATTGATAAAACTTGGAGACGTTTTATCACGACTGCAGCAATAATACACACACTCGAATGTTTCGATTTCGACACGTGAAATTCTCCACGAAAATACACCGAAAATCCTTACCGAATTTCAATGTGTACTGCATCGTGATAAAAAAAAAAAAAAAAGATGATGTGAGAAATTTCTCGGAAGCGTGCAATTGGCATAAACAATATTAGTCGTTTCTTTCAATTCGTATTTCAAAAAGTGAATGAGGAAATATTACGAGAGGTCAATGACTTTATAGATACAATAATCGACCATTCCACTAGAATATGATATTTCATATTGTAGCGATTTTTCTAAAATTCAAATCTATTTTCAGATGATCAAATTTAAATTTTCCAACAACAACATATTTAATATGGTACAAGATAGATTTTGGTTAAAAATGATAAAAACAAAAACATTGCAATGGGTTGCTTTTTGAGCTTGATTTTTGTAAAATAGTTCCATTTATGGAATTACGCTTAGCGATGTTTTTTTCATCAGTGGTAAAGGTACAGGTAGATATTAAAGTGAATATCAGAAAACCTCCAAATGGTACATTTAGAATTTCTGTTAAATTAGGATCCCAAATTTCAACCATCTACTTTAATTTGTAGAGAAGATATGCAAGGGACAAGCTCAAAACATAAGAAAAACCGACTAAAAAACTACATTTTTGATACTATGAGGGTCGAAAGCCCCCAAAAGATACATTTATGGCCCTCATCAAGTCTACATGCCAAATTCCAACTCCTAGCTCAATGTGGAGGGGAGATAGAGGAGGAGCAACCCTTTTTCAAGGTCAAAGAGGATAAAACCCCCATATATCCTCACCTAATTCATCCAGGAGGCTGATTTTTGGATATATTATAGAATTTCAAATTGAATGAATGAATGAAATAATTTTTATTTAGGGACGTGTATCGATTGACTCAAAAAAGAATAATTTTTACGATTTCAGCCCGCCCTCAGAGCTCTACATAGAAAGTGTCATTCTCAGAAAATGGTTTTTTTCACTTGAAAAATTGTATTTCACCAAAAAAGTAGACTACAAAGAATTTAGCTAAAACATGAGAAACTTAAGAAAAGAAATCATTAATGTAAAATGAATAGAGCTGGTTTAACTTTTTTCGTAGAATAAAGAACTACATCTTTGGGGTTATTGGAAGGAGGGGGGTTTGGTCTGAATATTCAAAGCCCCCAAAAGGCACGTCTATGACCTCTACTAAGTCTTCATACTAAATTTCAACTTCCTAGCTCAATTTGAAGGAGAGATAGGGGAGGTACAGTCTTTTTTTAAGGTCAAAAAGGAAGAAACCGTTCATATCTTCCCTCCTAATTGCCCTATGAGGCTGATTTTTGGATATGACATACAACTTTGGATTATTTATCGATTAACTTAAAAGAGAACAATTTTTAAGATTTTAACCCCTCAGCACCCCCTTCCCCAAATTTGAACATGGCTGAATTTTGATCCGAGGTCAATCACACTTCAGAATATCGAATCCGCCGTAAATCTAAGCCTATTCCACAAATCTGGTCAATTTTGGTCGGTATCGAGCTGAGAAAATGATTTTTAGTTTCGGAAAAAAATAAATAAATAAATAAATAGAAATCTGACACGGCCAAAAATGATCGTAATGGCATTCCAGGACCCCAAAACGGATTTTGTTGGTATCCCCTCCCCCCTTCATCCGCATTAGGTCGATAGACCGTAATAACCTTGTTTTCATTGACAATATGACATAGAAAATCAGCCTAATTATGTTTCTTAAGCATACGTACGAGGGAGAAAAAACTCGAAACAGGTTATCGATCACTTCGAAAAAAATCTAGGAATTTCTTTACTTACAAATCCATCTGGTGCGACCAAATCCGAATTTCACTCGAATACGAACAGACTGATCTGCCCAACCCTAAACCAGTTGTTGAAGGTACTCTTCGTATTATAATTATATCACTTCTCAGCGACAATATGTTTCTTATTTTAAATGCTGACCTTCACTTTGAAACGAATTTTTTCAATCCAAAAATGTACAGCATGATCTCGAAATACTTCAGATCGTATCTCAGCTTGAATATTAATATATTGTACTATAAAGAATACATAAAATAGAACTAACATAAGCCGGACAAATTTCAGACAGATTTTGTACAGCTAATATTATTTTTTTAAATATTTCTGGCAATGATACGAATGTGCTTCTCTACTTATGCAACGAGCATTTTTAAAAAGAAAACCAGTTTCAGTCAGAATTCAGTACAGAGCTGACGACAAACGTATCGTTCTAAAATGATCATCGGACTTCTTGAGAAATGATATTTAGACCTACTTTGATTTTATTTTCAACAAAAGGTGGCGCTATGCTAGAATTTGTCTTACGTACACCTTTTTATTAATGGTAATGAATTAAATTTATAAGGAAAATAATTATCATTTTCAATTGTAACCTTTCCTCGCTTTCATCTACAAATAGTACTACCAACTGCTAAGAATTTTGAAGGATATTTAAATAATTACACATTGAAATGGTGTTCTAAAGCGAATTACCATACGAAGGGAGAGAAAGGAATAATCAGATTAGCTACCAATATTGAGATTTTACTATGACGATAAATTGATTAACATCTAAAAATAAAAATTATAATGCTTTACCTAAACTTTTTCGATCTTCAAATATACTTTTTCTCGTCGAGTTCATTGTCCTGAAAAAGTAATAAAAAAATCAATTATACGTATATCAATGTAGTTACTTAAAACCAAAGATACCTATGTCCAGCCCCCCACCATTTTGAAGATTTTACTGATTTTTGATAAAGACTCTTGTAAAGAGTACCCTCACCAGGAATGGTAAACTGCCCTAAAAAATTTTGAAATTCATACTGACGTACAATGGTGGTGAGGGCCTACTTACATGATTTTTTTGGGAATTTTTCTGCCCATAGGGGGGAGGAGGTGAACAAAAGAGATCACAAATGAAGGATCCAAAAATGGACTCAAGCCCATCTTCGATCTATACTTGGAGGTTAAATTTTACAGTTTTTTCATATGATGGAATCAATTTTCGAAGTAGTAAAAATATCTCGTCCAAGTCGTTAAAACATTACTCATAATTTGCGCTGAAAATTTCGGACAAAACTCATGACTTCCCCGGCCCTGTATTGATATCATTATCGTGTTAATCGAATCTTCAGAATCCGACCATTAGGTTCAGATTTTTCATCCGAACCCATTGAGTTCTTCGTTACTTTTTAGAATCATCTAATAGTACCCGATTGTTTATTATAAAATTCGAAGATAGGAGCTTTCATCATTCTTAATGCCAAATACCTTTTGTTCATTTCGGTGTAAGACTAAAATCCTCAAAATTTGATTCCAAAAAATTATATCAAGTCTTGTCTTGCCCCAAGGTCATTGAAATTCTCAAAAAGTTCAAACTAAGATACTGAAAAGAAAATTTTAAAAATTCAATTTGGGGCAAATCACCTCTCAGCCCCTCCCATTAATGGTTGGAACCTTCAAATTCCTGTGCTCTTAATCAGCATTAAGGATTGGAAGGGTTCAAGGAGGCTAATAAGTCGAAACCTTCAAAAGGCACATTTAGCATCCCTCCTGACTGTAAATATCTAATTTCAAGTTACTAGCTCAATTTGGAGGGGAGTTATGCGGGGAACAAACTTTAAAAAAATAGAAAAATCGAAGAAAACCCCACATATTTATGGCTGTGAGGGGAGAGGGCGGTGAAAAGGGACTGAAAAGTTGAGACCTCCAAAAGGTACATATAAGGCCCCTACTACATGTACATACCTAATTACAACTTTTCAGCTCAATCTGGAGAAGAGTTATGCGACGAACAAACTCAAAAAACCGCATTTTTTGAATTGTGAGGAGGTGCAATGGGGTTGAAAAGTCGAGACCTCTAAAAGACACATTTAAGATCTATGCAGAATATACACACCTAATTTCAAATTGCTAACACAAATTTGAAGGCGAGTTATGCGAGGAACAAATTATAAAACCGAGAAAAAACGAACAAAAACCACATTTTTGAGGCTGTGAGGGGGTGCAATGAGGCTGTAAAGTTGAGATCCCTAAAAGGCACATGTACAGTCCCTACCGAATGTACATATCAAATTTCAAGTTCCTAGCTCATGGGGGGATGGAGGAGGAACAGCCCTTTTTCAAGGTCAAAGAGAGGAAAACCCCTCATATCTCCTCTCTTAATTGACCTAGGAAGTTGATTTTTGGATATGTTATACAACTTTGGATTCTCTATCGATTGAATTCAAAAAGGAACAGTTTTTGTGTTTTGGCTCCTCAGCACCCCCTTCCCTCAAAATAGGCAAAACTGAATTTTGACTCAAGGTCATCCCCACTCATCGATATCTAATCTGCAGCCAAATTGAGCCGATTGGCCGAATGGGAGCGATTTTGGTCAGTATCGAGCTGAGTAAATGATTTTAATGTTCGAGGAAAAAAATTAATAAATAAAAATAAATATCTGACATGGTCAAAAATTGTCTTAATGGCTTTCTAGGACTCCAAGGCGGATTTTTTGGCAATTCCCCCCCCCCCCTTAATCACCCATGGTCGATAGACTGTAATAGCCTGGTTTGTGTTGACAATATGACGTGGAAAATGAATTTTCAAAGCTTCTAAATCATCATCTACAGGAAGAATACTGTTGAGACAAAAAATAATGGAAAATTTACTCGATCAAAATAAGCAATTACACAGGGACAGGCATTGAAATAGTTTCAACTATTTACGAGAATTTACGCGTAATTTGTTTACACGCCGCATCGCGCCGCATTTATGTGCGTATACTTGATTCCAAAAGAGGAAAAGTTGCGTATCAACTGAATCGAACGCAGACGCTAATTATGCTCTTGTTTTTATCATTATTTACCATTTTATCGAATGATTTGTTTCCTTCGCTATTCGCACGTACTACGTATCATGAATACTTATATATATACCATTTTATCGTAAAATATTTCCATTTCTCGGGTTGTTTGTGTTTATCCTCGAAATGATAAAAAAGGCGCCTTCGTGATTTATACCCAATAGTCTCCGAGTGTTTTTTTTTTTTTTCCTATAGCTATCGTATATTGAATATGTATAGATAGGTAAGCAGATCGAAAATATCATTCGCGATTGTCTCCAAACACACCTCCATCGTACGTCTTTCTCATCTATCGCACATACCTGCGAACACGTATCGGTATAAAGAATGTGAAAAATCTCACAACTCGGGTCGAATCAATTGAAATCCGATACTGTTTCGTAGTACATCATCATCATCATAAAGGCATAAACATAATAATTTCCTTTTTTGCTCATCAGCTTCGACTTCGGGGTATGTATCTCTATATACATTTAGGTATGTGTCTATGTACTTGGTGTATACGTTTATATGCACGTAGGTCTAAGTACATACCATGCTCATATTGTAATGCGAATATTAGCGCAGTATTTTTCAAAGTATTTCGAATTTCGTTACCTTTTATGGCGGACTAAACCACACGCTGAATTGGATAATTGTACGTACACATAATGGCAGGTGGGAAGTGTAACGCTGCCAAGCTAAATGCGTGATTTGTAAATTGATACTAATTTGCGATTGCGATACGCAACTGTAGGTACATTTTGCATATACCTATATTACCTATGTACACAATATACGACTCCTCGTCCTCAGGTAATGGACACGTTTTGCAGGAAGATGCTATATATCCTATGATGCTGAATTGTTGTTTCGCGATGTGTGGTATCGTGTCTGAAATTATCAAATTAGCCACTTGTCCAATGTACAAGCGAAACAGTACCTACGGTAGGCGATTTACAACGATATTTTGTTTAGTTACAGTGGTTCGTAAATGTTTTTACGAAAGGGTAACTAAAATACGTATATAGATTTTGACACAAAACACTGGTAAAATTGATTGTTTCGAAGTTGAGATTATTAGCGAAATCATAAAATATACTCACAAAGTGGTATTGATCAAGGTTCGAAAAATGTTACGTCTTTTCAATTCAATTTCAGAATTTTAACTTTCATAATGTTACGTTCTTGCCTGTTTTTTTTTTATTTAAATGCCTAAACTGACTTAACAAAGAAAACTGAACCCAACTAACCTCTATTTTAAGAAAACTTCTCCCAAAAAGTGGAAATCCAATGACAAACTGAGCGTTAAACAGAAAAAATATAAGAAAAAAAATCGCGTAACACAACGTACGAAATTTTCAACTCCTAAGAAGGATAAATTTTCCTTACGAAGCTTATTTATCATGGAGAAAACAAGAATACAAAGAAGAAAAAAACGTGTTCAAACACAACTGGATAATCAGGGGCTTTACCCTTTTTTAAAATGTCACGATCTCACGAATAGGCAAATACCCAGGCTATCATATTTTGTACACTCTAAATTTGGAGTTATTTTTTCAATACCAATGTGTTTTCTCCAATTGCAGAACTTTTGAAAACCCCAACGAAATAACAATGAATCAGATATTCTACTGATATCATGAAGTTTTGAAATAAATTACGTAAACGGACAAAAAAAAAAAAGAAAATTAGGGACTCTTTTAATAACGTAACGTACTTAGTAGGATATGGAGAAGGAAGAGGGATAAACGTGGAAAAACTGGTGGAAAATATAAAAATAAAATCTGCTCCAATAAAGTTATAAATAAAATCTAAGCAGCTTTAACAAAGGAGAAAAAATTATTTCCAAGTGTTCATTGAGTGTTTGATGGGTCGAACGGGGGGAGCTTCTCGCTATATTTCAAGTTGGTAAGAGTAAAAAATAATTAAAAGACGTTCAATATCATTTGTATCATGTTAGGCACCGTATAGAGTTAGATTTAGTAGTGAAAGGTTTTACACATTTCTAATTCATGTTTTTTATTTATTTATTCATTTTTGAAAAAAATCATCGTCTGATAGAGGAATTTTGATCATAAATTCGAATTTAGTGCAAAAAATACTCCCAGAATGCTCTGTACCTATTTTCATTCAAAAATGTATCATAATTAGCTGTTTTATGAATTTTGCATCCATGAATCCGTTTTTAACGTGAAATCTGAGTGAAAATCGAGAACCTTTGAAGGTTTATTCGAATTCAGCGCGAAAAATACGTCCAGAATGTCAAATTTCAAGTTGTGGGACATGGAACAGAGATGTTATTTCGTTGCATACAAAAATTGATAGAAATGTGTGAATATTGACAAAAAATTGTTAAAAATCTTTGAAAATTGGATGAAAAATTGCCAAAAAGAGATAACAAGTGCATAAAATTGACCAAAATTTCGAAAAAATGTTGAATAACAAATGAAAAGTGACTAAAATATGAAAAAATTCATCAAGAAATCGTTGAAATTTGGATAAACATTCAACAAAAATTGGTTAAAAGTGTTGAAAATTGACCAAAAAATCGTTAAAAATCATTAAAAATTGGCTAAAAATTTGGCAAAAATGTGTCTACGAAATGCAGTAAATTGATAAAAAGTAACGAAAAAAATCGTTGAAAATAATCGAAAATTGCTTTAAAAAATTAACAGAAATGTGAAAAATACAGAAAATGGATCAAAAATCACGAAAAATAATGTGGAAAAATGAGTAAAAATGATTAAAGTCGTTTAAATTTAGTGAAAATTGGGTGAAAGTTTGCCAAAAATGGATAAAAAATACAGAAAATTGATTAAAATTTCGGAAAAATTCTGAAAAATGTGTGAAAATATAGCTAAAAATTGAGTAAAATTGTTGAAAATTATCGAAAATAGGAATAAAAATTTGACAGAAATGTAGATTTTTTTAAACTTTTGATCAAATTTCTGCATTTTTTACGCATTTTTGCCAATTTTTTTACCCAATTTTCAACGATTTTTAATAAATTTTCGCCAATATTCACTCATTTTTGCTCATTTTTTCATCAATTTACAATAATTTTCAACAATTTTTTTATATTTTAGCTCAATTTTTGGGTTATTTTCAAAAAATTTTTCGTGATTTTTGATTCATTTTCTGCACTTTTTACGCATTTTTGTCAAAATTTTACCAAATTTTCAATGATTTTCAACGATTATTGGTCAATTTTCATATATTTTTCAACATTATTTTACGATGCTCGTTTAGTTTTCTGCATATTTAACACATTTTTGTCAATTTTTTTTAGCAAATTTGCAAAGATTGTTACGAAAGTTTTTTATATTACAGGTAAATTTGTGCATATTTTTCAACATTTTTTCGTAATTTTTGATCAATGTAAACCCATTTTTAAGCCATCTTTGTTGAATATTTACCTTTTTGCTCTGTTTTTAACCATTTGTCACAATTTCTTTTTAAGTTTCACGAAAATTTTCATACATTTTTTCAACACTTCTTAACAATGTTTGGTAAATTTTCGGTACTTTTACATATTTATTCAACTTTTTTTCTCAGTTTTCAACCATTTTTCAACATTTCTTCTTTATTTTCATCTAAATTTTCGGTACTGTTTTACATTTTTAACGAATTTTTTGTTCAATTTTCATAAATTTTTCACACTTTTTCATCATAATTGAAGTAGTTTTTCAAACTTTATAACATTGTTCCAACATTTCAATCCCTTCTCATATTTTAGAGGAAATTTCAAAATTTTCAGCATTTTTTCACATTTTATCCCCGAATGTTTCATTCTTTTTCGGTTTGCTCAAACCTCTTTCCAAAATTCATGACTGGATAGCTTTTTCAATAAATTTTCTTTCTCAATTTAAAAGCACGAAAACGTAGATTATTTTTAGAACCTTTCGCCCCATAAAAAATTTGAACAGGTATTATCGATAGGAAATTTTACTCTCCGCAGTTTCGGTTCCACAAAAATTTTCCCTAGAATGCTCTATTGCGGCATGAATTTGAAAAAAGTATTTACCAACAAATTACAAAAACATCAATTTGAGAACTTTCAATAAATTTACAGCCGGATTAGAACTCTTTTGATCCAAAAATGAACCATCTTGTGAAATTTAACATCTAAAACTTATACCCCCAGTTCTTCAGAATAAAAATTCTGGGGTCAAGAATACAAAAATAATTTTATTTGGGAAAATCCAAGCAGCTCGCCTATGGCACATTGAAGAAGTTGAAATTTGCACGAACGAGAAACAAAACTTTATTAGCCTAATTTTCTATGTCATATTGTCAATGAAAACCAGGCTATTACAGTCTATCGACCAACGTTATTTATTTATTTATTTTTTCTTCCGAACATTAAAATCATTATTTCCGCTCGATATCGACCAAAATCGCTCTAATTCGGTCAATCGGCTCAGTTTGGTGGCGGATTTGATATATGTGAGTGGGGATGAACTGGGGTCAAAATTCAGTTTTACCCCATTTGGGGGAGGGGGTGCTGAGAGGCCAAAAAAAAAATTGTTCCTTTCCAAGTCAATCGATAGAGAATCCAAAGTTGTATAACATATCCAAAAATCAACCGCT
>FIZR01029170.1:0-27258 GCA_900060175.1 Ferrisia virgata
ATTATGAATAAAAACACACATTTTGGCCCCTCCCCCCCTAAATACTTGAGCTAGGTATCCAAAAATGGTGTCAAACTTAATTGCCAGATTAGGGGAACCTTTTAGGGCAGGAACGGTCAAAATCGGTTTCCAAGGCCAAAACCCCATACTAGACCGGCTATACCCTTTATTTTGCAAAATTTCAATACTATATAAAGCAATGTTCTGAGGGGGAAAAAAACCAACACAAAATTACTTCCGTTCTATTCGGTTCGAACAAAGTGAAAGAGATCATTTGCGAAGGTGCACTTGTCAACAACAAAATTGACAAGGCAACGAACTTGTAAAATTTTCGTAACGTCACAAGCCCGAGACATGTACTTTGACGAGAAACGTACCTAACTACCTAGCCCATAAATACGTACAGATTTACGCATTAAATGATACTTGTTTCTCAATGCTTACGTATGAGATTCGTATTTCGAGTTGAACACAAAGTACAGGGTAGGCTCGTTGCCCAATACACATCGAATGCGGAACTACAAACATATCACGACAGCGTTTTGGAAGCTTTAAATATAGCAAAAGATACAGTACGCATATGAATACGACATCCGTGACCTTTTGAAAGGCAAATTGATATTTTAACATTGAACATGGTCGAATCTCAAGTTCACCTATGGCTCGGGCTACAATTTCCATAAATCTTACCACCATATGACAAAAACTTCACTTTCGAAAATATTATACATATGTACATATTCGTTAGTAAGGGATTTTTTTTTAGTAACATGGCAGACTTAAGACTAAATAAGACGTAAGTGAAACAAGTTAACTATATGGACCGTGACGATCATTGGCGTCTCAGTGTGGACGTAATTTTTGGATTTTACGTCACGTTTCGCGAGTGTCGCTGCACTCTTCGCTTATGTACTGTATACAGATTTGTAAAACAATTACGAGAGAAGAGTCGCATTAATTTTATAGTCAAAGCAGACGTTGAACCTTGGAAGAGAATTTTCTTCTTTTAAATTATTTCGTAAGCAGCTAATAAGATTAACACAATAGGGGTGATAACCTTCACGCAACAAATTACCATCCGGAAGCTAACACTTGATAGAGATGATTAGTAAATTACGATTATATAACCTTAAATATGGGCCAACATGTGGTAATTGAGTCATTATACTTTATGATAACGACAAAATGGCACATTTGCTTTTAAATTATTATATCAATGCTCATTACCGTTTTTGCTAACGAAGCGTCTGGGTCACTAAAAAAAAAAAACCAACCCTGGTAGCAGTTAACGATATTAGTTTATTCCGAGTACTATTACATTCATCATGTCCACATTTGCCAGTAAATTCATTCAAATTTACAAATTTGTTCGTCTCATAATTTTTTAATGAAGAAGAATCAGCAAAAGAATTCAAGGAAGTTAACAAGTACATTGAGTGGTTGTTACTGAAATAATTTGTACCATCAGTATCATTCATTAATCCAAATTTATTCCCGGAATGGGCTGTAGAATTTTTACAAGGCACTATATGCCTATCGTAAGAGGCGACTTGAAGAGAACCATGGAAACCCTCTACTTCCTCCTCCCCTTCACCCTGGTCTACAGTAACGTACTGTTGATATTTTCATAATTCACTCTTCACATATCAACACAAACAAACAGTTCAGACTTCTTCACGCTAAGCGGCTAAACTGGCTGCCACTGAAGGATTTGCGAATCTACAATGGTCATTTTTGAAAGAAACACCCAATGAATGCGATAAATTTAAACGGCCCCGAGTTCCAGTGCCCCTTAAATGGGGCAGGGGTGCTAAGAATATCCGTTCGCTCAATTGGTTTGATTTTGCGAAGATCAGCAAAATAGGTATGTGCAATATACATGGTCTGAAGACAACAGGTAAGTTAGCAGTAGTCGAAAATGAAATGAAAAGAATAGGGTTGCTGATATTAGGAATCAATGAAACCCACTGGAACACCGTTGGTGATTTTACATCAGGCGAGGAAAACTTCGTATTTTCGTCTGGTAAAAGAGACCACATAGGAGTGGCAACCATAGTAGATGGTAGATACAAACATCTGGTATTAGATGCAAGGGCCATCAACGATCGGATGGCAGTTGTCAGGATTGATGCAGCTTCATCCACCATAAGTGTCATCCGAGCATATACCCCAACCAGTGCAGCACCAGATGAAGAAATTGAAGAATTCTATAGTGTACTTGAAGAAACACTGGCTTCACTACCAAGAAGCGACATAAAACTGGTGCTGTGAGACTGCAATGCTAAAGTCGGGAAGGCAAATAACAGTGATGTTTATTATGGAGTAGTTGGTAGTCATGCTCTAGGAACAAGGAATGAGCATGGAGATGGGCTACTCTAGTTCTGCGTGAAACAGCAACTTGTGCTGGTGAATACCTTGTTCCAACAGCATAATCGCAAACTATACACGTGGAAGTCGTGAGATGGTCATAATCGTAATCAAAGTGACTACATTCTAATCCAGAAAAGATGGACATTGTCGATCATTAGAGCCAAAACATATCCAGGAGCTGATACGGCATCAGATCATCAACTTCTGGTGCTAGAAGTATGGCTGCGAATCAGAATGAAAAGGCCAAAGAAGAAAGCATGGATGTGGTTGCTAAGACAAATATCACGCGTTTAGAGACAAATGATCCAAACACCATGTAGGAAGACATCAAAATCGAAATTACCCGTGCATGAGTAAGTTATTAAAGAAAGAGAACGCGTATCAGAAAAGAAGCAGCCATGGATAACAGAGGACATCCAGCTGATTATAGAGCAGTTCTCATAGAGACAGAGTAGTCTATCTTAACCAACCCTGCAATGAAATCCTGGAATACACAGACCACAATGAGTCTAATGCAGTATACAAGAAAATATGTCAGATCGCTAGAGATTTTAAACCCCGCTCTCAAGATCAAGAAACATGATGGCACAGTTGTGTGGGATTCTAGAGAAATTCTGGACAGCTGGATAACAAACTGTGAATGGTTGAACCAAGACAGTGGAACACCAAGGGTAAACCAACTGGTTCCTACAGTCGAAGTGACCGATGAAGATGTGCCAAACATCCTACTTGATGAGGGAAGAGAGACAGTGAATGAGATAACGCAAAGCACCTGGTTGCGATGGTATTGGAGCTGAATTGTGGCAGGCTTTTGATAAAAATAGAATCAAAGCAGCATGGCAACTCTGCAGTGTGATATGGCAGAGTCGTAAATGACCTACTCAAAGGTGTAAGTTGGTGCTGATTCCCTTGCATAAGAAAAGAAGATGCAAGATTATGCTCTAATTATCGAACAATCGCTCTAATTCCACACAGCAGCAAAGTTATGTTACGAATCCTAAACAACCGCATCAAGGCGTATCTATACAGGCAAATTCCATCTGAAAAGCCGGTTTCATGACAGGAAGAGGCACAAGGGAACAGATAATGAATGTCCAGCAAGTCATCGAAAAGTGCTGGGAGTTCAACATACCTGTAGTGATGTGTTTCACAGATTATGCCAAAGCTTTTGACTATGTGAATTGGAAGAAGCTCGTCAAAGTCTTAAGAGAGATGGGAGTCCCTGCTTGTATATTTAGGCTACATCATCGAAAGAGATGGAGGTTCGTCGGCAGAGTAAAATACAGCAGCCAGTCAGGAGAAATGTTTTGGATGAGAAACGCATTCTATGGTATTTTGGATATGTGACCATGAGAAAAGTCAAAAATCTCGAAAAAGACATTCTCTTTGGCAAGGCTTCTGTTAAAAGAGAGAGAGATAGGAGGATCTCTGACCAGGTAATGTGACATCATCAAAGCGCAAATGGGCTCTGTGGTAAGAGCTGCTTCACAGGCATGGAATCGTGATAGGTGGCGCACTCTTTTAAGGGCAATATGGTTTGTAAGCGACTGAGACCTATTGATGATGAATAATGGTTCTGAAGAGAAAGTCAATAATTTGCAGTCTTAGTTAATACCATCATACAGGGTGTTCCAAAGTAAAAATGTAGATCTGTACCCTTATAAAAATGAAAACACTTCCTGCGTCTAAGAGAATATTTGCCTTATCTCTGAGCTGCGGTAAAAAAATGATCGTTTATAGTTCGGTTATTTCTTCTATAAAGGCGCTGATCACTAATTTGTGACAGTTCTTGATCAATTCCGGCGATTTTGGTTCAGTGTTCATTAGTTATAAGTTTTTCTTCCTGTAGACAGAAATCTTAAAAATTTACATTTGAGAGATCCTGACCGATGAAAATTGTGCATTGAAATTTAGTGAACACTGAACAGCGCTCCTAACTGATAAGTCTTGAGTAATAACCACTGTGGAGATGATCTGGGCTAAAATATATTCATGTGTAAATTTGGAGGGATCTAGGGATCTGGGGGGGAGGAGGCTTTGAGGTGCAAAATAACAAAAATAATATACAACATATTCAAAAATTATCCTCCTATGGAAATTATAAAGGATGTGAAAGGGTTTCCTGACTATTTGACTGTAAAAAAGACAAATTACCATTCACCCCCCCCCCTCCAAACTGAACCAAGTTAACATTTGGAAAGTTGGTATAGACACCCTAGATATGCCTTTTGTGGGTTTCAACTTTTCAGGCCGAATACACCTTCCTGCAGTCCTTTTGGGTTAGGTTAGATTCACAGAACCAGAATCAGAATCAATATTTCATTTGGTCCTGGTTTCTAAGATTTGATTCTAGTTTTGGTTAAAGTAGTTTTTGGCAACAAAAAACTACGTACTTCTTCTAAATTTGAAAATTGAAAGACTAAGCAAAAAAAAGTTGGAGCAAACCAGAATCAGAACCAGGATCAGTACCAATATTTGCTTTGGTGCTGGTTTTAATAGTTTGGTTCGAGTTAGGTTTAGGTTTTGATTCTAATTTTGAATCAGGTGGTGAAAAAAGTTGGGGAAAACCAGAACCATAATCAGAACCAATCTTTAATTTGGTTCTGATTCCAGTTTCTGGTTTTGGTTCCAATTTTGAATCAGGTTTATGGAATGGCAAAGCAAAAAAAGTAGGAGGAGCAAACCAGAATCAAAATCAGCACCAATATTTGATCTGGTTCTAATTTTATAGTTTGGTTCCAGTTTTGGTAAACTTCTAGTTTCATTGTTTTTGGTTCCAATTTCGAATTTGATTTAAGCAATTTCTGATTTTGATTCACAGCTCTCAGAAAACATTTTTTTTTTTGTGATTTCTGACATTTTTCGAGTTTACTTTGAACATATCTACTCTTCAAATTGAACTAGTGGGTTGAAATCTAATAAGCAGATTTAGTATGGGTCTTATATGCCAATTTTTGAGGAATTTGATTTTTTCAGACCCATTTCACCCCCCCCCTCCCCAGCCCAAAAAAGTGGTTTTTGATTGTTTTTTCTTATTTTTTAAGTCTGTTCTTCGCATAACTCCCTTCCTAATTGAACTAGGAACTTGAAATTAGGTATGTACATTTAGTAGCAGTCTTAAAAGTGCCTTTTGGGACCTCAAGTTTTCAGCCTCTTTTCACTCCCTCGCGGCCTCAAAAAAGTGGTTTTTTTGGTCGTTTTTTCTTATTTGAGTCCGTTTCTCGCATAACTGCCCTCCAAATTCAGCTAGAAAATTCAAATCAGGTATGTATCTTTTGCGGGTCTCAACTTTTTAGCCCCATTAAACCCGTCCCATGATTGTAATATGTCACGAAAATCAGGTTGAAATTTCTTTTTTATTTTAAGCACAATGTTGTATAAATTACAAACAGAGCATAAAACCGTCATCACATACTTACTTACCCTTCCCACTCACCTACGCCTTCAAGCACATATTTCACATTACAATTATACTCGTACTCGTTCTCGAGATTCTAAGACAATAGCATTACAGCAAAAACACAGCAACAACGTAAAACTTCCAAGTAAATTTCCTTCCACGAATGTATCGAATAATACGGCCATTGTTAATTTGGCAAACGTTCCACAACACAAAGCTCGTTACCGATTAAAACAACAAAATTTTACGAAGAAGCCAATTTATTCAACATTAAAAGAGCCAGCAAATTACATAGATAGCAAAGCCGCAAGCGCACGATGCGATGACTAATTACGCGAAGTAGACGACCCCACGAAAGCTGAAGGCCGTAGCAAAGCTTGACTATGGGGTTTAACAACTAACCCTTGCGTAGTACCATTGACGACGACGACGGCTGCGGCTCCGTCTCTCAATCTAGAATCTGCGTGCTTTCTAGGCGGCCTAATCGACATCTTGTATCGAGCCGTCGAGCAATCCAACAGCATGGTTTTCTCGACCTTTCTACTAACTTCCATTTCCATCCTACAACAAGACGTGTCATTAAAACAACGAACCCACCTTGGCTCATCTTCTCTACGACATGACGTAAGAAAATATACAGCACACGGGGAGCATAAGTATTATCGTATATGTACTAAGTAGGTAAGGTACCTACGAAAAGGTAAATGTCGCGCGAGTACGATGACGTTAATGGTCGTCTTTAGTAAATACAAAAATACACACACGCGGACGTAACCATCACATTTGGTTGGGTTGCAGTACCCGGAAATCCGGCTATCTATGATGTGCGATGATTGTGTGCTCGAAATGGCATCGCATCGCGTATCGCGTACGGTCGGGTCGGTACACCTTTGATAAATTACCAAAATACCGCTCTCTGCGCCACATTGCGCCGCCACGCCGCTCGACAAAATTTAGTTTAATTAGCCCGGTGTTGTATACAACGGGCTAATTAATCGTTGTTGGCAAATAAGTCTTTTTCTAACAGAGTGTTTCACGCGCTGCTAATTTTCGTACAGTACACACAGGGCGTTTCATTTACCAAAAATTTTTTAATCCCCAAATGTTTAACAAAAAAGATAGTCAAACGGAGTAAACGACCACGTGCTATAAGATGCTTTGTAACGCAGATTTAATAAAAACTAGCGACTACTTAATGCCTCTCACCTTTTCATTATGCATCACAGCATCCAGGTGAACGAGCAGAGTCAATGAAACTTTAATCATCCTTTTATGCTAACTCTCTGATAGCTGTTCGGCTTCCCAAAAGTATCCCAACAATATCGCTACAAGGTACGTATAAACACTCGAAAATGAGCATTTTGACAGAAAAAAATTTTTGCTGCTAATGAAACGTAACACGCACCCGAAGCGAGGGAAGCATACATATTTTGCCAATTTTTACTTTATGTGTAGGCCAAGGCCTTTTTCGCAACTCGAAGGTGAATCGACATCTTTCAAAATAAATTTCTCCACATCGCTTTTCGCTACGTAAAATTCAATGCGGCGCAGCAATGTTGTCTTTAAGTAAACAAAATTCTTGTCTCACGTATTTTACATATTTTTATTTATTTATTTATTTAATTTCTTTATTTTTTTTTTTTTTGCATATTTTCATAGCAAGTATTTTTTCTTATTTTCGCTGTATATTTATACGAATCGTTACGCGTAAACAGTCGCATCGTAGCAGGGTATAAATAATTGGCCCATGAAGAAAACGTGTACCTAGTGTAGTAGTACACACACACACACACACACACACATAAGATTTCTATTTTAATTCGTAAACTATATATTCATACAGTTGATGCGGAAGGGACGGGAGTGATGAGTAGGTAGAGGTACATCGTACACGCGTATGCATACTTTTATACATTTAAAAGATATCTCCTCCCTAAGAATGTAGCTGAATTTTTCGACCACAATGAAATAATCAGCGATACACGATTTTTTTTTCTTTTAACTACCTACACAATTTGATGGTAACTCATCTACTTTTTTTTTGTAGGAAAATTATGCTAAAAATTTTGTTTACTTCTTAGATACTTGCTTATTAAGTTCAGAGAACGGAAGTACTCAAGATCTGGAGTTACTGCGAAGTCGAAGCGAAATAGCGAATTTCAGACGGAAAATTACTCGAAATGTAATTTTGAAGCTATAAAGATGATGAGCAAATTATTTGAAAAGAAATAATTGAAATGTCATTTTGAAGACGTAGAAACGTAAGAAAACGAAAAAAATTGTTCGTGAATAGCTTATCCATCGCTTTACAGTTTTTAAAAATCATGAAAAACAAAATGCTGAAAAAACGATTCAAAATATCATTTTATCGTTCATAAACCGTAAAAAATCGAGAAATCTTTCAAAAACGTCGATTTTTTCAAATTATGAAACGAATGAGATGGTGAAAGAAAAACATGGCAATATGCTGCTTTTTAAGCCTGATTTTTGTGAATTAAAGTAGATACGCGAATTGCTGAGTTTTTTTTCTTAAACAGTGGTAAAGGTAAAGGAAGATATTGAAGTGAATAGCTGAAACCATCCGAAGGTACATTTGGAACCCCTACTAAATCTACATACCAAATTTCAACTCCTACAGCTCAATTTGGAAGGGAGATATGCATGCCACAAACTGAAAAATAAGAAAAACCGATAAAAAACAAACTCGAAAAAAAAGAACCCCCCCCCCCAACTACATTTTTGGTACTCTGAGGAGGGTACGATTGGGATAAAAAGTCGAAACCCCAAAGAGACCCATCTAGGGCTTCTACTAAATATATGTAGAACATTTTAACCTTTTACCACAGTTGTGAGAGGAGATATGCCTGGAACAGCTTTTTTTCATGGTCAAAAAGGGACACTAAAAACCAACAATTTTTGCAATTTCTGCCCCTCAGCACTCCTTCCACCAGATTCGAGGATAATTTAATTTTAATCCAAGGTCATTCCCACTTCAAAATATATCAGTCGCCAATCTAAGCCTATCGCTTAAATTTGACAGTTTTCGATCGGTATCTAGCTGAGCGAATCATTTTTAGATTGAAAGGTTGATTTTGCACTTCAAAGATCGTAAAAAAAAAACATTCATTTCATTTTATAACTCAAAATGAAAACAAAAAAACATTGCAAATGTTTGTCCAGCCTGATTTTCGTGGGCGATGTTTTTTTTCTCAATCAGTGATATGAGTTGGAAAGGGAAAGGCATTTGGTGTTGAAAATTCGACACTATCAAAAGATACATCTAGAACCTATAATAAAATTTCAATATTGTAGCCCAATTGGGGAGGAGGAGGAGGGTAAGAGGGTGCAGTGAGGTTGAAAAGCCGAGACACTCAAAAGGCACATCTAGGACTCTTACTAAACGTACGTACGAAAGTAACTTCCTAGTTCAAATTTGGAGGGTAGTTGTGCGAGGAACAAACTGAAAACATGAAAAAACCTGCCCAAAAAACCAAATTTCTGGCCTGTTAAGGAGAACAATGGTTCTGAAAAGTTGATATACCTAGAAAGCACATCTGTGACCCCCTGTTAAGCCTATATATCAAATTTCAACTTCCTAGCTCATTTTGGAGTAGAGGTTGGGGAGGAACAGCCTTTATTCAAGGTCAAAAACGAGGAAAACCCTCATATCTCCCCTCCTAATTGACCTCGGGAACTGATTTTTGGATACGTATATAACTTTGGAATGTCTATCGATTTGCATAAAAAAGAATAATTTTTGCGATTTTAGCCCCTCAGGGCACCTTCCCCAAATTTGGGCATAACTGAATTTTGACCCGAGATCATCCCCACTCCAGAATATCAAATCTACCACCAATCGAAGCCCAGTTCCCAAATTTGATCGATTTTGCTCGGTACTGAGCTCAGTAAATGATTTTCAGTTTCGTGAGGGCAAAAATAAAAAATGGAAATTAATATTCAGAACTCTTTGCACGCAAAAAGTGGGCATCGAAAGATTATAAGTTTTAATAATTCAAATGTAATTGGTAATTTTTTTTCTCAATTAATTTTTTTCGACATTTTGATTTGAAATCATAATATTAATGATGGGTCAAGCTCAACTGTTGATGGAATAACTTTCTTTAATTTTCCTTAATATTTCAACTTGAAATCGAGGTCAAGGTCCATTGGTTTGACAAGCAAATTTTAAACATCTCTAATTTTCCTCAACATTTCAACTGAAAATCATAAAATCAATCCTTCACAAAATAAGTCCACTGATGTCACATCTATAATTTTTCTCAACATTTCAATTCAAAATCATAAAATCGATTTAAGATCACGGTGGACTGTTTTGACGAGTCAACTTCAAACATCTCTAATTTTCTTCAAAATTTCATGTTAAAATCATAAATCAATCTTTCATAAAATAAGTCCACTGATGGTATTCCAGGCCATAAAATCTGCCACTGATGACGTCACATTGTTGATGGTCCACTAATGTCATCACATGATGACGGTCAACTGTTGAAGGTCAATTGTTGACGATTTTCCAGAATGCGATATTAAACATCTTTCGATATTAATATCTGACATGGCCGAAAATAGTTGTAATGGTCTTCTAGAACCGCAAACGGATTTTGTTGACATCCTCTCCTCATATGGCGCACAATGTGCCGCAGACCCCCCTCCCCCCTCCAACCAAGCGTAATTCAGTTATCAATACTTCGTATAGAAATTTCATCTTTACTTCAGTTTTCGAGATCGCAGAAAAGAATCTAGAAAAATTTTTGCGATAGGAATGCTGAGGGGAAGGGAGAGGGGGAAATCAATAATTCATTAATTTTCATTTGTAATACATCAATACATAGATTTCCGCGGTCGTAGAGCAAGAAATCTAGAAAAATTTCTGCGTTAGGAGTAGCGGGTGAGGTATGAGGAGAGGGAAATCAAAATTTCATCAATTTTCGTGTGTAATACATCAATATATAGGTTTTCGAGGTCTTAGACCGAGAATCTGGAACAACTTTCGCGATTGCAGTGGGGCTCATGTCGTGGCGAAAAGAAGGGAAAATCGAAATGTCCCCAATTTTTATGTTCCCAAATCTACTTCCTAGCTCAGTTTAGAGGAGAGTTATGCGACGAACAAACTCAAAAAATGAAACATGACCAAAAAACCACATATTTGGGGTTATGAGGAAATGAAATGGGACTGAAAAGTTGAAACCGCCAAAAGGCACATCCATGACCCCCATTAAATGTACATTCCTAATTTCAAGTTCCTAACTGAATTTGGAGTGGAGTTATGGGAGAAACAAACTCAAAAAATAAGAAAAATGAGAAATACCTATTAACAAACCACTTTTTGGGACCTGTGATGGGGTGCAACGGAGTTAAAAACTCAGAACCCACGAAAATCGCATCTAGGGCCCCAGTTAAATGTACATACTAAATTTAAACTTCGTAGCTCAATTTGGTGGGGAGATAGGGTAGGAACAGCCCATTTTCAAGGTCAAAAAAATGGGGAAAACCCCCATATCTTTGCTTCTAATTGACGTAGGAGGTTGATTTCTGGATATTTTATAAAATATTTTATTTTCTATCAGTTGGCTAAAAAAGAGACAATGTTTATGTAATTGACCCCTCAGCACCCCCTCCCCCAAATTGGGGCGTAACTGAATTTTCACCAAAATTCATCTCCACTCATATATATCTAATCCGCTACTAAACTGAGCTAATTGACCAAATTGGAGCGATTTTGGTCGGTATCGAGCGGAGTAAATGATTTTAATGTTCGGGAAAAAAAATAATATTTGATATGGCTAAAAATCGTCTTAATGATCTCCCAAGACACCAAAACGAATTTTGTTAAAATTACCCTTTCATCCGGCGTTGGTCAATTGACTGTAATAGCCTGATTTGCTTTGACAATATGGCATAGAAAATTAGCCTAAAAATTTCCAAAACACGTCAATAATTCACTTGCCAGGTGTATAATCACGAAAAAAATGGTTTAAAAAAAAGGTCATTTTATATTTCAAAGAACATGAAAATCTGAAAAAAAAATTTCAACACTTCTTATAATGAACGTTGAATGTTGAAAACATAAGTCGATTTCATTTAAAAACTACAGGAATTTGGAGAAAAATAACGACAAATTTTTTCGGAAATTGCCAATCGCCAGATGAAAAAAATCATTCGTCGTAATGTTGCTTCAACTACAATAACTCAAAATATAACGTTAAAAATCTAAGACCTAAAAGACGGGAAAGACTTTAAAAATCTCAAAATTTTCGCACTATATTGGTAAAATTAGTAACTGACTGATACGACATCCTCTTCAGGTCACTTTGAAGTCCTTTGCAAGATCACATGTACTTTGGTTGAAACACTAAAATAAAAGTCCAAGCAAAGTACAGTCGAAAATATCAGGAAATATTAATAACGAGGGTTTATCATAAATGTTTAAAATGAGGCCATAAAATTTTAGACAAAATTCTCGACTTGTTCACAACTTTTATGACCTCTTTGCTTCGTTCGTTACTTTTTTATAACTTTCATGACCCAGCAATCAGACAGATTATTCACTTACAAAAATTTTGAAAGGGGTAAGACGAACGGGAATACCTAATTAGACTGTTTACAATCGAGTTCTCACCATTTTTTCACTGATCCAAATTTAAGGCAGGAGGTGCTGAGGGTCCAAAAATACAAAATTTGGAGAAGAATAAATGAGTTACATGTAAAAAAAATCTTGCAAACATTTTTATTTTCGAAATATTTTTAAAAAGTTCGAAGTAACATGCCAATATTATGCATCAAGAGTATAGCCCTGAGTTTTCTCTTTCAAAATGGTTCTGTCTTTCAGGCTCTTTACATTTAAATAATAATACCATTTTTTTTTTTCTAAACGTAGATCTACGAGTGGAGTACGGACAAAGTAAAACTTTAACACACAACATGATGAAAATGAAATTAATATCAAACCACCATGCCCCACAGGAAAGATTTCATCAAGAATATTTTTCATATTCACTCAAAACGATTATCATTTCCAACGCGGAGCTAAAAAATAAGAAGTTCGCTTCAGATTGTATTAAAAATCATTTCAAAATATACACCATCCTATGCCCCCCCACAAGACAATAAAACCATACGGAAAGTGACGATATAACGTATTTTAAAAACAAAAAAAAAAAAAGGGTCACCAGAGTTCATCTAAATAAAGAATATACGAGGGAGCTGTACCATTTTTTCTTCTCTTCTTCATTTTGGACACATGCATTAGTATCGAGTCGAAGTACAGCAATCTGCGGTGTGGTGTTTTACGCGAGATACGATGTAATAAATGCCAAATCGTAAGCTCGCTTATTAAAGTGAAAATTTATACAAGCGTTTCATTTACGAGTATATACCATACCCTTCCCACCACACTTTCATTTCACTTTCCTGCTGGCTAGCGCACGTTGTACAGCATTTCACACTATATGCAATTTATATTAATAAAAAAAAAAAATAAAAAAAAAAAAAAATAGGAAAAAAATGAAGAACAAACGCCTGGCTCTGTCAAAAAAAAAAAAAAAAAAAAAAAAAAAAATAGGAAAAAAATGAAGAACAAACGCCTGGCTCTGTCAGAATTGTTTATAAACAATTCCGTTTCGTATACATTAGCGAGTTTATAATCCATAAAAAAAATTTTATCGTCGATATCGACGTACATGCGAGATTTCCTTCATATGTAGCATAGATCTACATAGACAGACGTATACCTACGTGAGAATAATCAACGTATTTATATGACACGATGCGATGTACCCTTAAGTCAATGTATGGAAAATTTGTTTCGTCTTTAATGCTTACTGTTGCGGTTTTTTCATCCACAAGATGGTAACCCCTGCTGCAAGAGTACCCGATGAGTATAAAGACAGCTCGTCATAAAATGTAGATGATGACGTTCGTTCGACTGATTTTTTTTTTTTTTTTTTTTTTTTTGGGTGGTGGGTGTAAGAGCGAGGGCATTCACGTTTTTTTTTTCCTTCTAAAAAGTACGCTTACATATGCTCGAATGCTTCGTAGAAGCTTTTTCACATCTTTACTAATCGAAACTGATATCGTGGAAAGGGAGCGTGACATTTTTACCCATGCCAAAATATTAATGTAATGTTTACATTTTCGTTTCTCATCTACCATCTCTTGGGTTTTTGTGTATATATATCTTTCTTTCTCTGTCTCTCGTAGTAGGCATATGCGTTGGTTCGGACGCGTATCTATAGATATATTTTACAGCACATACGTTGAAAGATTTCAAATATATGTTAACTACATGTAGTACTGTGTATACAGACAACGAGCGATTGTTCACGCTGATCTGCGAATTAGCCACTGTACAGGGCTTAGGAGCACCCTGTTCGTCATCTCATCATCGTCGCCTTCTCGCGTACAACATATTGCGAAAATCGTATTCGTATATTATAATTATAGATTCAAGGTTTCGATAGTATAAGACTTTATGGCGGCGAGAATATTATTTAATTTGCTATATTATACATACGAGCCGAATACCACAAACAAAGTTTACTAATATTAACGTGTCCTACAAATTGTAGATCTGTTGTACGTACGTATTTACCTCGCCTTGTATATAAAATTGGCAGCTTCATTGATGCATTATGCAGCTGACTTTCGATTTATGAATAAAATCACGATGAATTCTACGTAGAAAAAGCTGCAATAAATTATGAAGATTATTTTCAAAATTTACCAATACTGAATTTTATCACTTTGAAAAACGTGTAACAAGAATTAGGACAACGAGAACTTCTATTTTTCTTGATAAGTACGTCTTCTTCAAACACATCACAAACAAATCAAAAAAAAAGCAATACTTTTTCAGCCTAATTTACCTAACACATTACATTGATGAGAATTGAAAAAAAAGCATCGCAAAGCGATCCTGTCTTTTTAATCAGCATTGTGAGAAGGAAGGGTTTAATTGAGGTAAAAAGCCGAGACCACCAAAAAGCACATCTACATCCCGTACTAAATGTACACACCCAATTTCAACTACCTACCTCAATTTGGAGGAGAGTTATGCGAGAAACAAACTCAAAAAATGAGAAGAATGAGAAAAACCAATAAAAAACTCACTTTTTTAGGACTGTGAGGGGGTGACATGGAGCTCTAAAAAGTCGGGACCTCGAAAGGCACATCTAGGGCGTCAACGAAATTTCAACTTCCTACCTCAATTTGGTAGGGAGATAGGGAAGGAATACCCCTTCTTCAAGGTCGAAAATGGAAACCACGCCATATCTCCCCTTCTAATAGATTTAGTAGGTTGATCTTTAGATATGTTACATAACTTTCGATTCTTTATCAATTGACTCGAAAAAAGACAATTTTTACACTTTCGAGCCTTCAGTACCCCCCACTCCCCTCCAAATTGGGGCATAACTGAATTTTGATGACCCAAGTTCATCTCCACTCATAAACATCTTATCCGCCGCCGATCGTTGTATATTTCCCAAATTTAATGTATTTTGGTCGATATCGAGCTGAGCAAATGATTTTTATTTTTGGAGAAACAATATAAAAATAAATATGACATTAACAAAAATGGTTGTAATGGCCCTCTAGGACCCGAAAACGAATTTTTCTGATATTCCTCCCTCATCCGCCGTTGGTCGATAAACTGTAACAGTCTGGTTTTCGTTGACAATACGACATCGAAAATCAGGCAAAAAAATCGTTAAAAGATCGAAAATTGTTGAAAAGTCACAAAGAAATGCAGTAAAACAAGTGAAAATTGGACAAAAATACGAAAAAAATCATCAAAAATCGTTGAAATTTGAATAAAAAGTAAAAGAAATGCTTAAAAAATGAAGGAAAATTATAAAAAAGTTCATAAAATTTCATTTTTTTCCAATTTTTAATATGTTTATCAATTTTATTTCATATTTTTGGTCAATAATCACATATTTATCGACTTTTTTTCATGCTTTTTGATCACTTTTCTGCATTTTTTTACATTTTTTTTTTTAATTTTTACCTTGTTTTCCTTGATTTTTACCGTTTTTTAGCCAATTTTCACCTCTTTTTCAACATTTTTTTCGAAACTAGTGATCAATTTTTTTCATTTTTCACGTATTTCTGTCAATTTTTAACAACTTTCTACATGTTTTGCTCATTTTTGTCAAATTTTTACTCAATTCTCATTGATTTTCAAAATTTTTAATCGTTTTTTTGGCATTTTTACGCGTTTTTTGTCAATTTTTTACTGTATTTTCGATGATTCTCAAGTTTAGGTCAATTTTCAAATTGCTTTTCGAGGTATTTTACCATTTTTTTTGCATTTTTTGCCGATTTTCAGTTCTTTTTCAAAAATTTTTCGTGTTTTGCATCAAATTTTTACCCAATTTTCATTTATTTTTTAACGTTTTTGGGTCCATTATCTTATGGTTTTTCTTCATTTTAATGTGATTTTTAATCTAGTAGGATCGTTAAAAGACATCGAAAATTTTTGATAAGTCAAAAAGAAATGTAAAACAAGTAAAAATTAGACGAAAATAGGAAAAAAATCATCAAAAGTCGTTGAAACTGGGTTACAAAAAGTAAAAAAAATGCTTAGGAAATGAAGAAAAATGATAAAATACTGCATTTTTCTCCAGTTTTTAATCATTTGTAACGTTTTTTCCCAATTTTTGATCAATTTTCTGCATGTTTTACTCATTTTAGTAAAATTTTTGCCCAGTTTTCATTAATTTTCAATGGTTTTTCGTTAATTTTCATCGTTTTTTTTGTAATTTTTGAAAAGTTTTTAGCATTTTTACGCGTTTTTGTTAATTTTTGCTTTGTATTTTTGACGGTTCTTAACAATTTTCATCATAGTTTAGGTCAATTTTCAACTAATTTTCAACATTTTCTCTTGCTTTTTGATCATTTTTCGAGGTATTTTAACCTTTTTTCCCAATTTTTGATCAATTTTCTACATGTTTTATTCATTTTAGTCAAATTTTTGTCCAATTTTCATTAATTTTCAATGGTTTTTCGTTAATTTTCATCGTTTTTTTGTAATTTTTGAATAAATTTTTAGCATTTTTACGCGTTTTTGTTCATTTTTGCTTTGTATTTTTGACGATTCTTAACAATTTTTATCATAGTTTAGGTCAATTTTCAAATTATTTTCAACATTTTTCCATGCTTTTCGAGGTATTTTACCATTTTTTTGCACTTTTTGTCGATTTTCAATTCTTTTTCAAAAATTTTTCGTGTTTTGTGGTCAATTTTTAGCATTTTATACCCATTCTTGTCAAATTTTTACTCAATTTTCATTTATTTTTTAACGTTTTTGGGTCCATTATCTTATGGTTTTTCTTCATTTTAATGTGATTTTTGATCTAGTAGGATCGTTAAAAGACATCGAAAATTGTTGATAAGTCAAAAAGAAATGTAAAACAAGTAAAAATTAGACGAAAATAGGAAAAAAATCATCAAAAATCGTTGAAATTGGGTTAAAAAAAATTTTTAAAAATGCTTACAAAATGAAGAAAAATGATAAAAAAAACTGCATTTTCCCGCAATTTTTAAAAATTTTTAATGATTTTTTTTTCATATTTTTGGTTAATAGACACATTTTTTCAACTTTTTTTTATGATTTTTGATCCATTTTCTGCATTTTTAATCCATTTTTTTTTTAATTTTCACCAAATTTTTTATGATTTTTAACCGTTTTTTGGCAATTTTTACCTTTTTTTGCATTTTTTACGTATTTACTGCAGCTGCGTCATTATTTACATCCAATCTAATCAAAAAATCTCCACGATTTTTATCAGTTACTTTAGCCACGGGTTGGGGACGAATTTTTAGCGTTTTTTTCTCCTTGACTGGTGATGAAGGATACAAAGTTTTCATTTTTTCTCTAGCTTGCTTAGTAGCGGCTGGGATTACCCAATTTTCGATCATTTTCCACAATTATTCCCAATTTTTGATCAATTTGCTACATGTTTTAGTGTCAAATTTTGCGCAATGTTTTTCAGCAAATCTAGTTCAGGAAAGTGTCTGTGAATTTGTAAATAGGTATAAATTTACTTTTCTAGCATTGGGTATCGACAGCATATCACTAATTATCCTTGATATTGGACAACAATGTAAAGATGGAATATTGCCGAATGAAGATAAATTTAAACATCCGTTAGCTCTGCGTGGCACAGCTGGTCACCTCGGAAAAATAATAATAATACTGATTTTTCGTCCAATGCAGCTTCACAAATCACAAACCATACGATTACTTCCAGCAAATAACCGCTCGTTAAAATCATTTTACCCAGAAATGATACGACTGTACGTGTATAAACATTGAAAAAAAAACAAGAAAAAAGAAAAATACAAGCCAGAGAAATCACGCACGCTTTCCGCAACAGACGAATAATTTAACGATCGATTAAATTTTATCGACGATTTCTGTACATTATTGGCGAAATTTTTCGTTATTCTGACCACCCACGTCCTGCACACAGACACGATAGCACGGGCACAGCGGCGAGCAGCTTCTCTAAAGCTAATATTTATAATTCGTTTGCACCTGTCCCTGTAACTTGTAAAACGTCGACCAGACGGCGGCTCAGTGCAGCGTAGCGTTTCTAAAGGTTCAAGTACTTTCAACTTGATACCCAAACCGACCACTCGCCGTATTCTATCCTGCGCTTTGATGTGATTTGGCAATAGTTTGCGCCCAAAATGACATATTCTTTTTCACCGTGTACAATAAACGGTTGGTAAATAGCGCTGTTTAACATCTCGAGCAACATATTATTGCCAGTAACACGTGCGCCACACAAAATTTTCGCCACTATCAACCCAGTCCAGTACCACCAGCTCCGCATCTTGCACCACAATGTACTCTAAGCTACTTATATGTTCGGCACAGCACAGTTTACACGGACAGATTACCATATGAGAATACTACCACGAGCTTTGCACTACCACTACATAGACAAATCAAATTGATTTATGCGAACCGATATATACCGCATTCGTATAAACCTACGAGTAAGTATATACTGAACGTGGACGTGGACGTGGACGTGGACGTTGATGTTATGGCACGGAGTACGCACGCGAACTTCATCGTTATTGCTTTTTCTTTTTTTAAAATGACCCTACCGCGACGCAGAAGCATTTCCAAAACGCCAAAAAAACCGTTTGTTGTATAAATGCCAATTTTAATTCTTATATAGCTTTACGCCGTGCTGCAGAATTTGTAGATGTATGGCATGGTATGGTATTGAAACATCGAGACATTGGCAATCGCCAAGCATACACATATATCTACACTATATAATATAATCTCGATAATCAAATTTTATACCATAAATTGAACGAGTTATCGTCGCATGTGTTGATGCATTTTATTCATTTTCAAATTTTATAACTGTAATTTAGTACTTGTTTTTTAGCCTGATTTTCTATGTCATATATTGTCAATGAAAACCAGGCTATTACAATCTATCGATCAACAATGGATGGATGGAGGGGGGGTTAACAAAATCTGTTTTGGGGTCCTGGAAGACCACTAAGATTATTTTTGGCCATGTCAGATATTAACATCGAAAGATGTTCAATAACGCATTCTGAAAAAATCGTCAACAGCTGACCGTCATCATCAGATGACATTAGTGAACTATCAACAGTGTGACGTCATCATTGGGCTGACACTAATGGACAAATTTTTATGACCTGGAACGACATCAGCGGACTTATTTTATGATTTTAATTTGAAATGTTGAGCAAAACTTAGAGATGTAACATCAGTGGAAAAATTTTATTAAGGATTGATTTTGTGATTTTAATTTAAAATGTTGAGCAAAAATTAGAGATGTTATCAGTGGACTGACAACAGAGTGATATCATCATTGGACTGATATCAATGGACAGATTTTCATGGCCTGGAATGATACTTGTGGACTGATTTTACGAACTATTCGTTTTATGAGTTCAGGACTTATTTTATGATGGATTGATTTTATGATTTTAATTTGAAATGTTGAGCAAAACTTAGAGATGTAACATCAGTGGACATATTTTATGTAGGATTGATTTTGTGAATTTAATTTGAAATGTTGAGCGAAAATTAGAGATGTTATCAGTGGACTGACAACAGAGTGATATCATCATTGGACTGATATCAATGGACAGATTTTCATGGCCTGGAATGATACTTGTAGACTGATTTTACAAACTATTCGTTTTATGAGTTCAGGACTTCTTTTATGATGAATTGATTTTATGATTTTAATTTGAAATGTTGAGCAAAAATTAGAGATTTTATCAGTGGACTGACAACAGAGTGATATCATCATTGGACTGACATCAATGGACAGATTTTCATGGCCTGGAATGATACTTGTAGACTGATTTTACGAACTATTCGTTTTATGAGTTCAGGACTTATTTTATGATGGATTGATTTTATGATTTTAATTTGAAATGTTGAGCAAAAATTAGAGATGTAACATCAGTGGAAATACTTTATTAAGGATTGATTTTGTGATTCTAATTTGAAATGTTGAGCAAAAATTAGAGATGTTATCAGTGGACTGACAACAGAGTGATATCATCATTAGACTGATATCAATGGACAGATTTTCATGGCCTGGAATGATACTTGTAGACTGATTTTACGAACTATTCGTTTTATGAGTTCAGGACTTATTTTATGATGGATTGATTTTATGATTTTAATTTGAAATGTTGAGCAAAACTTAGAGATGTAACATCAGTGGACATATTTTATGAAGGATTGATTTTGTGATTTTAATTTGAAATGTTGAGCAAAAATTAGAGATGTTATCAGTGGACTGACAACAGAGTGATATCATCATTGGACTGACATCACTGGACAGATTTTCATGACCTGGAATGACGCCTGTAGACTGATTTTACGAACTATCCGTTTTATGATTTCAGGACTTATTTTACCATTTTAAGTCGAAACGTTGAGAAAAATTAAAAATGTTATCAACAGACTATCAACAGTGTGACGTCATCATTGGATAGACATCGGTGGACAGATTTTTATGGCCTAGAATGGCATCGGTGAACTTACGTAAAAAAATCGTGAAAAATTGATGAAAATTAAGTGAAAATTAACTTAAGATTTGAAAAAAAAAATCGTTAAAAAATCATCAAAAATTTTGTACAAATTTGACAAAAATGAGTAAAAAATGCCAAAAAAATCATTAAAAAACATTTTAAAAATTGAAAAATAGCTACAAAATTGGCCCAAAAATATGAAAAAGTTGTTTAAAAACAACAAAAACTGACACAAATGTATAAAAAATGTACCTACTTGATCAAGAATCACATAAAAATGATGAATAATATGCGAAAATGAACCCAAACACGTTAAAAATTTATGAAAATTGAGTAGAAATTTGACAAAAAAGGGTAAAAAATGCTGAAAATTGATCACAAACACGAAAAGTTTTTGGAAAACAACTGAAAATCGACCAAAAATTCAAAAAAATAGTTGAAATGTCTCGAAAACTGATCAAAAAATAAGAAAAAATGTTGAAAATTGACCTTAACCATGATGAAAATTGTTAAGAACCGTCGAAAATACAAAGCAAAAATTACAAAAAAATGATGAAAATTGACGAATAACCACTGAAAATTAATGAAAATTGGGCAAAAATTGGAAAAAAACAAACGTTAAAAATGATTAAAAATTTGAGAAATTTGCAGTGTTTTATCATTATCCTTCATTTTCTTAGCATTTCATTTACTATTTTAACCAAATTTTATCGATTTATGATGATTTTTTTTCGTATTTTCGTCTAATTTTCTCCTGTTTTACCACATTTCTTCGTGACTTTTGAACAATTTTCGATCTCTTTTAACGATCTTAGTTCATCAAAAATCACATTAAAATGAAAAAAAATCATAAAATAATGGACCCAAGAATGTTGAAAAATTAATGGAAATTGAGTAAAAATTTGACAAAAATGGGTAAAAAATGCTGAAAGCTGATCACAAAACACGGAACAGTTTTAATAAACAACTGAAATTCGACAAAAAATGCAAAAAAATGGTAAAAAACACCTCGAAAACTGATCAAAAAGCAAGGAAAAATGTTGATAATAAGTTCCAATTGACCTAAAGTTTGATAAAAAGCGTTAATATTCATCAAAAACATGGTAAACAATTGACAAAAACGCGTAAAAATCCAAAAAATTGATCAAAAATTACAAAAAAAAACGATAAAAATTGACCAAAAAACATTGAGAATTAATGAAAATTGGGTAAAAACTTGACAGAAATACGTAAAAAAAAAGCAAAAAACTGATCAAAAGTCACGAGAAAATGTTGAAAAACAGGTAAAAATTGACCAAAGTACTGTAAAAATCATGAAAAATTGGGTAACAATAAAAAAAAAGTTAATTAAAAATGCTGAAATTTTATCAAAAATCATGAAAAAAGGTTGAAAAATAAGTGATAACTAAGCAAAAATATAGAAAAAAAAATGTTAAAAATGATTTAAAATTAGAGAAAAATCCAGTTACTTGTAACTTTTTATCATTTTCCTTCATTTTTTAAACATTTCCGTTACTTTTTTAACCAAATTTCAATGATTTTCGATGATTTTTTTCATATTTTCGGTCAATTTTCACTTATTTTTCAACATTTTTTCGTAAATTTCGATCACTATTAGCATTCTTTGATGATTTTTGACCGTTTTTTTTCATATTATTTGCCAGTTTTCATTTTTTTGTAATTTTTGATCAAATTTCTGCATTTTGTACAAATTTTTCTCGATTTTTCACTTCTTTATTAACGATTAGCTTAATATTTCAGCTTATTTTCACATAATTTTCAGCATTTTTTTATGATTTTTGATATATTTTCTACTTTTTTTTATGCATTTCTCTCAAATTCTTACGCAATTTTTGATGATTTTCAACTGTTTTTACATGTATTTTTTCATCATTTTTCACTTTTTTTTACAACAGGTCTTCATGACTTTTCAACAATTTTCGATGTTTTTTAACGATTTCTTACCCTGATTTTCTATGTCATATTGTTAATGAAAACCAAACTATCACAGTCTATTGACCAGCGGGGGATGAGGGGAGGGGTTATATTAACAAAATCTGTTTTGGGGGTCCTAGAAGACCATTAGGGCGATTTTTAAACATGTCAGATATTTATTTTCATTTTTTCATTTTTTTTTTCGCGAACATTGAAATCATTTACTATTACATATCCATTTTGTTTTATAAAAAGTACAAACATGAATTAGAAATTTTTAAATCTCTTTACTGCCTAATCTGATTCATTTTTTTACCTAGTACAAAGTGATGAAACTCTGCTATAATAATTGATAACCCCCTCCCCCTCTTAGGCATATACTAAAAATCGATGGTCCATAAAATGCCATGTTTTCTTTGACAATATTACAGCAAGAGAAAATCATGCTAATGAATAAATTTCATCAGATGAATTGTTTTTAAAATGCATTTTCACACATGTGTCTACTCGCCACTTACAATTGGAAAAATTTCCATTATTTTTAACTATTCTACTAAACACTCTGTTCTAAAAAAAAAAAATAAGAAGAAGAAGAAGAAGTAATATGCACAAATAATCGTCTGAATGACTCGCAATTATGAAATCGACGTTAAATTATACTACACATGTACATAAGTATAGTATAACATCACAACAAATGCATCAGCCAATATCTCCCTCTTATTATTCGACTATAAATATTCGCGACAAAAATTCGCCTACAGCATACATCTGTTTATTACATATACATCAAGTGAGTAATTTTGTCGTATTAATTATAATATAGACCTTCGTTTGAGCGTTGATCCGTGATTTATAATGATGCCCGGATTAAACACCCATTAAACTGGTACTAACGTAATTGAAGTAAAGCCTCCGTCAAACGAAAACTCCCAACATACAAAATTATACTTAGTCAAACATACAAACCCCTTTTTCTATACCACCGTCACTGTGTTGATTAATGACGCGCGTTAAATGACTTGAAAATTATCTAATTGGATATACGAGATACATTTTTTAATACTTACGAGTAAATTTACTTATTTTTGCGAAAAAAAAAAATAATAATACAGAATAATAAGGAAAACACATCTGCAGCTTTTATTTGTTGCACAGATGAGCGCAATCGAGTGTAAATCTTTTCGTTGAATTTTAATTTTGAAATGAAAACACGAATTATATTTAGTAAAAAAAAAAATACTACGTAGGTAAGGTAGATATTACGCGGTTATAAAAATAATCCCTTCGTACGCCATTATTTTTTGACTAATTTTTACCACCTTCGTTGTATATTTTGCTAACAAAACGAGTAAAAAGAAAATATTTACGAAATTTTCCATGGATATAAAATTATCTTATACATTCGTGAAATACCGAGTAAAAAAACCACACTTCAATGGAGTGATTAATCAATGCATGGAAATTTTTTTTCTCAACACAAAACATATTATGAAGTACGTAGTAGATTTCCCTGATTTTATACGTCATATTTATTTTCAAAGAAAACTAAGCTACTGTAGAACGATTCGAGGAGCAGTATTAACAAAATCGATTTCACAATCCTAAAAGTGCATTATGTAAGATATTTATTCTTTTTAGTTATTTCTAACCAACCCCCCCCCTCTCCCAATAAAATTCCTCAAATTTGGCCAATATACGCTCGAGTTAGAGCAGATCAGATATATAAGCTTTGGGTAAAAATTCAGTCGTGTCCTTTTAGTGGGCGAGGTTCCAAAAATTTCAAATTTCGCATTTCAAGAAACACCCTAATGTTTATATGAACCATTTTCATGAATTGTTCTCCAGCACTAGAAAAATTCAAGACTTCCTGAAGGCTACGAAACGTCTCGAAACCACTTTCAATCGATTAGATGTGAATGGCTGAGGATTTAGTTTGAGAAAACTTCAATCCATTCTGTTGGGACCAGTTAAAAAGGAGATCAGTGGCTTGTTGTAATAAAGATTCACCTAGTTTAACATCTTTGCAGGCTAAGGAAATTTTGAGGTCATCTGCAAACAGAGCTTTTTTGATGGGAGGAGGAATAACTTCAGTTAAATCATTGATGCCCATGATGAAAAGAACAGGACTAATAACAATTCTTTGAGGTACTCCGTTTTCAAGTAGGTATTCTTCTGAAAATGAGTCAGAAATTTTAACTCTGAAACATCTGTTGTGAAGGAAGTTTATCACAAAGTGTAACATGTTTCCTTGAATATTCCAGGAATGCAGAGTTTTAATTATTTTGAATTTCCAAATGGTATCGAAGGCTTTGCGAATGTCAAAGAATGTGAATAGAAAGTGTGTTTTATTCTCTATAGATTATTTTTATTTCGGAGTTTGTGAAGGCTAATTGGTGAAGTGTAGATCTTGAGGAACGGAATCCAGCCTGTGAAAATTTCAATATTTTTTACCCTCCCATTTCAGAAATATCGCGTGTTTAAATTTCGACATTTGGATGACGATAATCTCGGAAAGGGTGAGTATAGGAAGTTAAATTTTTTTTAGGTATTTTTAGACCATAAGTAACATTTTGGTTCAAGTTTGATCGATTTTGGGTCGGGGTCGTTTTTGACTCTAAATTTGGTGTGATTTTAACGAACATTTTATTAGGAATCAAATTTTGCGTAAATTTTACCTCAACGTTGCTTAGTTCTCAGATTGTGGGGCAAAACTCGAATTTTGGGACAAATTTCGCACCCCTTCCCCCCTTCAAAACCACGAGGTATAGGAATCGTAAGTTTTAGCTGAGGCTTATTGACACCCTTCGAAACATTTTCCAGCAAAAATGCTCCATTGCCTGGAGTAATTTTTCAGAAACTCCTGAAAAATTGGCCATAGAAAGTAACATTGAAACATCCCTCTTCACCATTAAAAATTAATATTTACGTTCATTTTAGGCGGGCACTTCGAAAAAAAAATTTCTTTGTAATTTTTCAAAATACCACAAAAAAATGTAATAAATGAATTTTTAACCCCCCCCCCCAGCACGGACAAGGGGAGTATTTGCTAACAATGATAATTTTGGGTATTAATTTATGCGATAATCTTATTTTAGGAAAACATTTTTTTTGAAATAATTTTTTCAACTTTGAGTCAATTTTGCAAATTTAAAAATATTGTTAAAAGCTGAAATATTTTCGTTTCACAAATGTTATGACCCCCAGACCCCGTCGACCTTTTGCAGATTTCAAAAAAAAAATTAAATAAATTTGGGCCACCCGATACTGCACCACTTTTAGGAGGTAAAATGATGGGGGAAAAATGTTTTCCTCGAAAATTACTCCATTTAGGGGACTAATAGCTATAACCGCCCTTGACATCTCCCACCCCCCTCGCCTACAAATCTACCATCATCTTGCCACCAACATTACTCAATACCCATCGAAATTGAATGAAAATTTTCTCACAAAAAAAAAATTAAATAAATTTGGGCCACCCCATACTGCACCACTTTTAGGAGGTAAAAATGATGAGGAAAAAACGTTTTCTTCGAAAATTACTCCATTTAGGGGACTCATAGCTATAACCGCCCTTGACATCTCCCGCCCCCCTCGCCTACAAATCTACCATCATCTTACCACCAACGTTACTCAATACCCATCGAAATTGAATGAAAATTTTCTCACAAATAAAAATTAAATAAATTTGGGCCACCCCATACGGCACCACTTTTAGGAGGTAAAAATGATGGGGAAAAAACGTTTCCTCGAAAATTACTCCATTTAAGGGACTCATAGCTATAACCGCCCTTGACCTGGGGGTACAAAATTTTCTATGCTATGTTTTCAACACGAAGGCAACCACCTACGTGAGTTTGGTCAAAATCCATAGTATTTTTTATCGATCCATTCTAATACAGGTAGATGGTACCTTTGGGATGTTTCCACTATTCACCATGTTCTAAGATAAAGATTTCCATTCGACATTCTTCTCAACATTTATTTAACCCCCCCCCCCCTCCAACAAATCTAACACCATCTTGCCACCAACATTACCTAATACCCATCGAAATTGAATGAAAATTTTCTCACAAAAAAAAACATTAAATAAATTTGGGCCACCCGATACTGCATCACTTTTAAGAGGTAAAAATGATGGGGAAAAAACGTTTTCCTCGAAAATTACTCCATTTAGGGGACTCATAGTAGAGTGGGTCAAAAAAAAACGATTATTTTTTTCCCACTTGGTACCCTGAAAAACTGGTTGGTAGACACCAGTTATTGAAGGTTAAAGTTTCACTATTTTAAGGAATTTTTTTTTTGTAAGAATTCTATAACTACTCAAGACAAAAGTATTATGATACAACCTTCAATAACCTTTAAACGGTGAGGTTTATCAAAAAGTTGTAAGAGACCTTTTTTTGTAGAGAATTCAATTTCCTACAAGTATATGAGATGAAATTTTTTTTTCATACAGTAGACACCAAGATATGCAATTTTCTTTA
>FIZR01029179.1:0-26942 GCA_900060175.1 Ferrisia virgata
TCCTGGTGGTTTTTCCGGGTTGTGAGGGTTGTTTTCCAGGCTTTCGGAAGCGTGTCTTCAGGAAAACTAGGTCGCAGTAGAGTATTTGGCATTTCTGCCTCGTCTGACCAAAATGAGTCAAAATTTAGTTATTCCCGAATTGGGAAGGGGAGTGCTGGGGGGCCAAAAACACAAAAATTATTCATTTTCGAGTCAATCGATAGAGAATCCAAAGTTGTAAAATATATCCAAAAATCAACCTCCGAGGTCAATTAGGATGAGAGATATGAAGAGTTTTCACCTTTTTGATCTTGAAAAGGGCCTTTTCCTCTCCGATCTCTTCGCCAAAATGAGCTAGGAAGTTGAAATTTTGTATGTTCATTTAGTAAGGGCTCTAGATGTGCTTTTTGGGGGTACCGACCCCAAAACTGGTTTTTTGGTCAAGTTTTTTCATTTTTTGAGTTTGTTTCTCGCATAACTCTCCTCCAAATTGATCTAGGAACTTGAAACTCTACCAGGGGGTTAAAAAGTTGCAGATCACCAAAATCGAGATTTTTTATTTTTCGAAGAAAGGCAAAAAAAGGTTTAATACAGCAAATGTGCGCAGAAAAAATTATTTTAGCTCACAAAAGTGGATTTTGGTCAAAATAAGTGGATAGTATTGTCAATGAAAATCAGGCTATTACAGTCTATCGACTAACGGTGGTTGGGTAGGGGGATACCAACAAAATACGTTTTGGGATTTTTAGCCATTACAAATATTTACTATTCTCCTCCCCCCTCCACCACATTAAAATTATTTACTCTGCTCGCGATACTGATCAAAATCTCTCTAGTTCGGTCAATCGGCGCAGTTTGGCGGTGCATTAGATATATATGAGTGGGGATGACCTTGGATCGAAATTCAGTTGTACCCAAATTTTTGTAAAGAGGTGCTAAGGGGTACTAAAATGTCAAAAAGTGTTTTTTCTGAGTTAATCGATAGACGATCCAAAGTTGCATAATATATCCATAAATCAGCCTCCTAAGTCAATTAGGAGGGGGGATGTGATGGTTCTCCCCCTTTTTTTGAGGGACTTGAAAAAGGCTAAACATTGGAAAATGAAATCGGCCACTGTGGGCACAAATCCAAACAGACTCCTCGGTAAAACTGTCACCGATTCCAACATTACATTACTTCTCATTTTTTCCAACTTCTACCAACTCAGCCAATTTTTCCAACTCCCGAACGCTTGGGGGAGGGGGTGTGTTGAGACGCCCTTCCCCCTTCAGTAGGCCTCTAACTAGTTGTCCAATTCAACATCGTTAACACTGCCTAAAATTATTCGAATTGATTTTATAGCCGTAATGACTCACAGACTCATTGATTCTCGTCTCGAAATTTTCAGACAGATATGAGCAGAGTGAATCAGAAACTAACCTAATGATCTGCATACCTTTTTCGCAAATTTCGTACACAAAAACATCAACTAAAAAAAAAAAATCAGTTAGAATCTTTTCACATAAAACCACCATTTATGCTTTATGTATATATATATGTATATGTATAATTGTACATACAAGTAGTCGAGTACTTAACTTACGTACGGATACATAATAAATAACATACTTCTATACCTGTATTCGCTATACAAGCCGAGGCAACGCGACGTGGTGCAAATATCATGCTTATGTACAAAAATAATGAAAGAAATTATTATTATCCGGTTTTCTTCTTTTTATACGTTTTTTTTTCTTTTTTTTTTTTTTTATAATCATCGACCTCTCATCATCGCGTACATAAGTGGAGCCTATTAACGAAAAATAAACACGTTTAAACCGGTTATGTTTCCTGAGCGAACACGTTTTTTGTATCAGTCTGTACAAAAAAAAAAAAACGATTTATCCTCTTCTAATTAAAAGCTTGTAACGAGACGCTTTTTTTTTTTTAGGGTTTTGGAGATATTGGTTCAAAGTCCAATACTTGCTACCACAGTTATATAAAAGGATCAGTACTCGATGGGCAATATTTATAGTTGAACTTTCGTCCGAAACCAAGTCCGAATAATGCATACAACCTTCATCTTCATATACGAGAATTGAATGACAAAGTCAAAACCAGTATTTCTTCACACACTTTCTACTGGTAGTGGTAATCGCTATACTGTAGCTGTCTAGGTACTTCATAGACGCAGCATGTCTGCTGCTGGATTAAAAAAAACGCGATTTTTTTGGATGTATTTCAAATCGACCACGATAATATCACGAAAGACATTACGTATCTTTACCTATCTAAATGTTAAATACGTACCTACTTAAACAACCCAGCTAAAAAAAATCTTTACAGTGCGGTTTTAGTATCAAGTACATAGTACATACTATAAACGTGGTGGTGGTGGTGGTGGTGGTGTTCACACGAAGTGAGACACTTTTCGCATCCCAATACATCACTTCATTAAGAAAATGTCATATCGCAACTATCGACTTCCTTATTTTTTTCCTATCCGTTTAAAAAGCTTCCTGTGCTACACGATTCCCCTTAATCACCCATTACCCTCTCAACATAAGGGAAAAAATTTTTCGGAACGAGATTTCACCTCTTCCGGTTCATTTGGAGTTGAAAAAAAAAAAAAAACATTAAAACCATTTGTGTACAACTCGGGCGATTTTTTTTTTTTTTTCAGGAACTAGAAGAACATAATTTAATATTCTGTTTGCATCTGGTTTCAGACGAAAAACAACGGTATAAATGACATGAGAGACATGAATAAATCTAACGAGGTATCAACCTAGGTCTACGTAGGCATTTTTATCATCTGAGGATTGTATAAAATTCAACGTAAAAACGTTATATGTATACAATGTTGATCTAGGTGTAGGTATAGCTACAGCTATACCTACCTATAGTCGGCTCACGTCGCAGATGCCTTCGAATTTTCATCTACTTTCGAGTTTGTTTTTTTTTTAATCGTGTTTAAATCGTTTGTTAGTTATCGTAATACCCATCGAAGTGAATTTTAATCAAGAATAAGATTTTTAGCCTGATTTTCCATGTTATATTGCCAATGAAAAGCCAGAATATTACAGTTTATCGACCAACGGTGGTTGGTGGGGGAGGGGAGAATGCCATAACATCCGTTTTGGAGTCCTAGAAGACCACTGAGACGATTTTTAGCCCTGCTAGATATTTATTTTCATTTTTTTAATTTTTCCCCTAACATGAAAATTATTTTACTCCACCTGATACCGACCAAAATCCCTCCAATTCGGTCAATCGGCTCAGTTTGGCAGTGGATCAGATTCATATGAGTAGGGATGAACTTGGGTCAAAATTGAGTTATGCCCTAATTTGGGGGAGGGAGTGCTGAGGGGTCAAAAACGCAAAAACCAACCCGTTTTTAATCCAATTGGTAGAGAACCAACAGTTGTATTAAATATTCAAAAATCAACCTCTTAAGTCAATTAAGAGGGGAGATATAGAGATTTCCCCTCTTTTTGACCTCGGAAAAGGGCTGTTGCTCCCCTCTATCTTCCCACCAAACTGAACTAGGAAGTTGAAATTTCTTATGTACATTTAGTTGGGGGACTTAGCTGTGACTTTTCGGGTTCCGACTTTTCAGCTTCATTGCATCCCCTCACAGCCCCAAAAAAGTGGTTTTTTGACAGGTTTTTCTCATTTTTCGTATTTTTTGAGTTTATTCCTCGTATAACTCCACTCCAAATTGAGTAAGGAAGTTGAAATTAGGTTTGTACATTAAGTAGGGGCCCCAGTTGTGTCCTTTAAGGGGGGGGTCGACTTTTCAGCCTTATTTCAGTCCCTCACAACCTCAAAAAATGGTGTTTTGGTCGTTTTTTCTTATTTTTTAAGTTTTTTTTTTCTTGCATAACTTCCCCTTTTAAATTGAGCTAGGAATTTGAAATTAGGTAAGTACATTTAATAGGGGCCTTGGATGTGCCTTTTGGGGGACTCGACTTTTCAGCTCCATTGCACCCTTTCACAGTCTTGAATATGTGATTTGAGTTTATTTTGTAATTCAAAAATCAACCTCCTAAGTCAATTAGGATGGGAGATATGAGGGGTTTTCCTTCTTTTTGATCTTGTAAAAGGACTATTCCTCCCCTATTTCCCTACCAAATTAAGCTAAGAAGTTGAAATTTGGTATGAACATATCTATTTGCGACCTTAGATGTATCTTTTGAGAGTTCCAACTTTTCAGCTCCATTGCACCCTTTCCCCCTCACAGCTCCAAAAAAGTGGATTTTTGGTCGTTTTTTCTCATTTTTTAAAGTTTATTTCTCATATAACTCCCCTCCAAATTGATCTAGGAAGTTGAAATTAGTCATGTACATTTAGTGGAGGCTCCAGATGCGCCTCTTTGGGGACTCGACTTTTCAGCCCCATTTCACTTCCTCAAAGGCCCTAATATGTGATTTTTGGTCGATTTTCCTAATTTTTAAAGTTCATTCCTCGCATAACTTTCCTCCAAATTGGGCTAGAAAGTTGAAATGAAGTATGCTTCGTCTGTGAGGACCCTTGATGGTGTCTTTTGAGGATTTTGACTTTTTAGCCCCATTGAACCCTTCCCACCCCCAATGCTGGTTAGGAAAAAAGCATCGCTTTTTTCAATTCAATTCTCATGATTGTAATAAGACACATCAAGCAAAAAAAAAATAGACGGTACAATTTGCCTGATCTTTTTCAACTGATATTGATTGGAAAACATTTCTACCTCAAACTAGGCCATGATCTAGGGTTATTGCTAAAATTTAAAAAATAATTATACTCGTTGAGCACCCGCGAGCATGATTTTATTAAAAATTATATTAAGATAAATGGCCTTTTGATTGGCTGACTTCTGTTAATTTTATTTAAATGCTATATACGTACATTACGTAACTAACGGTTTATCGCCTTTAATTGAATTTAATTCGATGAAAATGTATTTTTGCGCAAAATAAACCGTTACATAGAACACAGATCTTCTATAAAGTCTACTTCAACTTATCATCGAGTAAATAATCGTAAAAATAGATATTTCATTTCTCAAAAGTTAAAATTGAAATATCAACTGTTAATAAATTTTTTTCTTTTCATACACGTGAATCAAAACATGTGAACCATTGTGATAATTTGCAGTAATTTAATATCCCGCAATGTACGAGTATAACAATATGAAATAATGAACACTGAGCAATTATTAACCTAGTCAGCGTCTTATTAAAATACACGTATCGCATAGACGTGCACAATATTCTAAGAATTCTAATATTACGTATAGACCAATATGATTAAAACATGCAGTTCTTAATGAAATGTAAGTAACCAACATTATTTCTAATTTAATCAACACATAGTTCACAAATGTAAAAGAAAAATCATGGAAGGAATACAAAAATGCTAATCAATTAGCTATACTTACATCCAAAGATACATTATATCGTAAGCAAGTAATTTGACGTTCATAGGCAAAGATAAGGAGGTAGGAGAGGGGGGAGGCGTGAGAAAGCTCAACCTCCCATACGCCCGTTGCCAATCCAAGCCTGCTGCTGAAATTCAAATGATTTTGGTCGGTATCAAGCCGAGCAAATAATTTTAGTCTTTGATGGAAAAAATAAAATAAAAAGAAATAAATATCAGACGAGGCCAAAAATAATCTCAACGGTCCTTTGGGACCCTAATACGGATTTCATAGCTCCCCTATCCCGCTCATCCGCCGTAAGTCGATAGTCTGCAATAGGTTTGTTTTCATTTACAATATGATGCACAAAAATCAGACTAAAAAAACGTTGCAATGCCTTGCTTTTTGAGCCTAATTTTTGTAAAATGTTGGAGACACGCGATTTGCTTTATTCATAAAGTAAAGAAAAATTGCGCTCTCAAATGATTTATTTTCCATCCAATGGAAAGGGTATTGAAGTAAGGAGCTGAAATTTCCAAAAAGCACATAATAAGTTCCCTACTAGATCTACATTCTAAATTTCAAACCACAATAGCAAAAATTGCCCAAAAACTACTACTTCAAAGCAGTGAGGAGGTGCAATCGAGCTCGTAAGTTGAACCCTTCAAAAGATGCATCTACATACCAAATTTCAACCCTCATCTCCATTCGGAAGGAAGGAAGATATGCGAGAAAGCTTTTTTTTTCAAGGTCAAAAGAAAGGGAAACTCGTCATATCTTTCCTTCTAAATGACGTAGAAGACAGATTTTTGAAATTTTTGTACTTCAAGGGTTTTACCCCTCGTCACTTCCTTCTCCAAATTTGAACATGATTGATTTTTTTTTAATCAAGGTCATTCCCACCAGTGAAAAAGCCAGAAACAGTTCTCAAAGGAGACGGTCATAAAAAATAAATTAAATGAGATGTGCCAGTAAAACGAGGACGAAATTTTGGAAAAACATAGAATTTTTAAACAATCAGAAAGTGCATTTTTAGCAGTTTTAAGAAAAAAATTAGCGCAGTTTTAAAATTTTCCAAGTTTTTCAGCCTCGGGGGGAGGGAGGGGGCTTCAGACCACAAACCTCCTCCCTCTTTACGCTACTGATTCGTACTCCTAAATTTTCAATCTAACGTCAATACCAGCTTATTGGCTAAATTTGAGCGATTTTAATAGGTACAGGTTTCGAGTCGTTTAAATTATTTCAGTTTTTTTAGTGTGTGTGTGGGGGGGGGGGGGGGGTAATCTAATAAAATACATAGCTGACATACTGAAAAATAGTTTTTGTTGACATTCGATACGATTTCATCTTCAAAGGTTGCAGTAGCATAAATCAACTAAACTTCAACCCATCTAATTTATGGAGCAAATTTTCAATTTTTTTTCTCATTATGCTTTTTGTTTCCAAGAGACAAAAAATTATTCTCAGGCTCTCCCCTCTCGGTCCTCTTCCTAAAAATTTCATTCAAGGTACCGATTCATTACTAATTTTTCGACCATACTCCAGCTAATGCTGCCGAATTTAGAAATTTTCGTTTTTTAAAGCAGTTGACAATATTAAAATATGATGGTTCTTTTTTAATCACTCATTTTTAATATCAACTTCAAAGTATACAAAAGTTTCGAGTGAAATGAAAAAATATGTTAATGAACATTCAAAAAAAAAAAGTGATTTTTCCACTCCCAAGTCAAAAAATGCCAGTTGAAAAATAACAATTCAGCGAGATACAGCATCTCGAATAGCATCTTTCTTGGAACGGATGGAGGGGCGAGGGGGGCGTTGGAAAAGAATCGTTAGCTAAACATGTTGACTTTTTTACTCTGCCACACTGTATACGATAAAGTAAGATGGTATTGAATAATCACTTCTAGTTAGTTTGATGGGTCACAACAACGAACGATAATATCCTCCTCCCACAAATTGAATGTATTGTTTTCCTGATGTTCATTTTAAAACGTCAGTATACCGTATACGTATACTAAAGTTTCTAAAAATGATGACAAATTTTTTATATATACCCTCCTATGATCATTCAAAATGAAACAGTTTTCTCGAAAATTTGTTTATGACAAATTATTACCATCTGCCAGCAACTCTGCGCGATTCGAACCGGTTTCGAAGCGGCATAAATGAAGCAATGACTCACTGTAACAATTCTAAGACTTTAATTTGGCCAAATCAATGAAGAAATACGAGTTTATTGTTGAAGATAAGCAACACCTAAATTGGTTATAAAAATGTATACACTTCGAGCTGCAACTGCATAAATTCGTAACTAACGACTAAACGCACCCTTTAATTTTACTTCCTGATGCGACCAAAATCACTTCCACAATGCATCCGACTTCACATGCAGATCGATTCATTTTCAAATAATTTTCGCATAATCAAATACAATCAGATACGATTACCATTTAACGAATAATCAACGGAAATGAGTGTACCTATTCCACCTGCGCGAATTTTAAATTCACTAAGCTACATATTAATCCAATACAAATAAACAACTGTACAGATATCTCTCTGCTCATGGATGACCCAAACTGTGCAATTTGGACATTAACTTTCGTACATGCTACATTGATTCTCAGGATATGAAGAGAAAAAAAATATATATATACTAAAATTATAGCGAACGGAAGCTATTAACGTGTAAAATGAGCCAGCCAAAAAGGAAGGAACCGAAAAAAAAAATCCTTTAACACAGGTTCAACCTAAAAGGCGTCATGCTAAACGGTTCAAAATTTTACATCCGTTTGTAAAAAAAAAAAAAAAAGAAGAAGAAGAAAAGGGATGATACGCTAGAGTGTTTTTGCGTTCGAACATTCCCTTCATAATATACAGGAACAGGATGGGCTCGTACACACCCCTATGTAAGTATTTCCAGCAGGTACTTTAATGTACCTAGCTAGAGCTACCTCTTGTACCACCACCACCACCACCACCATACATACGTATACGTAATTCAGGCAATTAATTTTACGAGTGGTAATACTGTTTCTTGAGAGATTGGAAATCTACATTTCACTTGGTTAACTAAACTTTCAACATGCTTCCTCAATCTGAATAGATTGTTTCATTTAAAATTCATACCCATTACTTAGACGAGTGAAGAAAAAAAAAAACAAAAAAAGATACGCAACAAATGTGAATTGTCTACCAACAACAACGACGATAGAGCTGTTTAAATTACCCGAACGACAATCGTAAAATGAAAAAGAAAATAAAAATAAAAGAACACCATCAATTAAGACAGACCATAGGTAAAGTATAAATCACACGCATATATAACAACGGCGCAATTTCTTTCGCGGCGTCGTCGTCAGTCCATTTCTCTAAATGGTTTTTCAAACCTATCAAAACCTCAGAAAGCGCTTTTAAATGGCCACGAGACAAAACAGATCTTGTCTATAATGAATTCAACGCAGCGCACAGCACAATCATGACACACTTACAGATACAAATTTATAATCTGATCTAGGAAAAAAAAAATCTCCGCATAAAAAGAGCTGACGTAATAAGAAGTATATTCTAACTTGACAAAGGTGCGTGGGCTTTCTTCGACTCCAAACTGTTAGAAGCAGCCATATTAGATATAACTTTCAAATATGAGCTGTTGTCCTTGATTTTCGAGCATACTCGCGCGCTAAAATGCGCAACAAGTAATTACTTCATTTCATCTTTGTTTCTCTTTACCATTTTGGCGAAAAAAAAAAAAAAAAACTTCCTCCAAATGCGCTCTGAACATCGTTTACCACAAAATATCAAAATGGTGCGTGGATATTAATACTAGGTTAACCGCTTATGAATATTAACGAGTCAACGGGTAAAAATTACATAATGTATATATTCAAATAGCCACTCCTCTTAACTCAATTCTATAAGTACGTAGATTTTTTTTTCGTTAAAGAAAACAAATGTACTTAATGATTCGCTAAAGAGATGACCGTGTGCCTGGGAAACCCTCATTATCAAAATAAAAACAAAATCATTGTCAGGATATTATATGTAGAGTACCGAACAAACCAACGTACCAAGTGTCTACCTGGTACCATTGCGCTTCGCGTACGATAAATAGGTAAACATATATGCAATCGGTGGTATAGCTAGAGCTAAGTGTTATTACAGGTTTCAATAAACAGTTATTTTCATTTTTTAAAGTATTTAGAAGTATTTACGTATATGAAAATAATAAAGTAATATATGGAAAATGCGTCACATTCAGTCAAATCAAATGTTATAGAAATAATCTAACTAGGAAACTTCCTCAGATGTTCGGCTCCGATTTGAATGAAACCTGGATAGATGGAAAGAGTAAGGCTCCGATTTGAATGAAATCTGGATAGATGTAAAGAGTAAGTCCAAAAACCCGCAGAACCAAATTTTCAGCTGCTGAAGTTTATTTTTGGATTTTTGAAAATTTTTATCAACTGTACATAATTATAGCTGATAAGCGAAGCAAAAATAAAATATATTACAAAATATGATGATTTATTGATGTTATAATGGATAAAATCGGGTTATTACTTAATATTGACCATCCGAATCGATCAATTCCATTTTCTTATCGTTTTTGAAGATGTAAGAGAATTTTTTTTCAGGATTTAAAAAATTGAAAAATTGAATGCTTTCGAGACATTTATTCAACAAAAACTTATTTGTTGCTTAACTCGAAGTTCGCGATTCAATGTATCAAATTTTCCAAAATTTCTGGAGCCTCCAGCAAAAAATTAATTTTCCCAGGATTTTTACAATACTCTAGAACGGCTGGATATGAACTCCAGCAGCTGAAAAATTTTATATTAGCCTATTGGCATCCATTGTAAATGATTAAGGTAGATATTTTATTTTTGAGTTTCCAGTCGGACAGTTGTGAAACTAATTTGTTGCAAATAGTGGATATTTCAATTTCCCCACTGAAGAATTTAGGCACCTTTCCCTTTCAGAGAGAAATACCAGATCATGGATGTCAACATTTCAACATAAAATGCAAAAATTATTTATAATTATCTTCCATTGCAAGTTTTTGATCTAAAAATTTCAAATTTTATTTTTTTATTTTTCAATGTTTTTTCATGTTTTAACTTTATTTATTTCTTTTTAAATTTTTAAAATAGAAAATTTTTTTTGTTTTTCTTTTCTTAAATTTTTTGTTTTTTGATTTTGTGATTTTTCTATTTTATTATATAGACATATCCATGTCAACATTTTAACATAAATTGCCAAAATCATTCATAATCATATTTCATCAAAAATTTCAAATCGAATTGAATTTTTTTTTTAATTTATAATATAAAAATGTTTTTAATTTTTAACGTTTTTTATGTTTTGATTTTAATTACTTTTTAAATTACTTTATTTTTTATTTTTTAAATTTCCTATTTTCCTTTTTTTTAATTTTTCTGTTTTTTTGGTTTTGTTATTATTTTTATTCCAACTTTTTTCATTTTTCGATTTATATGATTTCTTAATTTTTCTATTTTATTAATTTGACATATCCACGTCAAAATTTTAACATAAAGTGCAAAAATCATTTGTAGTCATCTGTTGTCGGGTTTTGATCAAAAACGTTACATAAAAAACATAAAATAATCTCCAAGTCTCAGACATTTCCATGTCAAAAACATTTTTGAACAGCCTGACTAGAAATTCCAGGAAAACTACCTTAATCTGTTGAAATGGGTGTTATTAGACCAGGATAAAATTTTCAGCAGTAGAAATTCATATCCGGCCATTCTAGAACATTTCGAAAATGCTGGAGAAAATAAAAGATTTGCTGGAAACTCCAGAATACTTTGGAAATGCAACAGATTGATTTGAAAGATCAATATTAAGGGCTATAATAATTTTCGTTGAAAATTATTCGAAAGATATTTAATAGCGCATTCTATAGTAGACTATCAACAGTGGACTGTTATCAGTGTACTGTCAACAGTTGACCATCAACAGTGAACTATCAATATCTGGACAGTCAAAACCCGAATTGTTCAAATTTTGATGGCCTGGATGTTGATTGTGTCTTAACATTTAAACTGTTCCGGGCTGTTAACATCCGAATCGTCAACACTCGGATTATGTTCGACAAAAAAGTGAAATGTTATGAAAAAAATGCTGACGAGCAATTCAGAAATCACGAATATTTTCAAGTTACGTCACTTCAGACAAAATTTGGACTTCTGTTGGAACTGAGGAAGTGTTCGGAATTTTTTCCTTAACATTCGAGTTGACGTTCAAAATGTTACTAGTTTGGATATTGATAGTCAACTGTTGATAGTCCACTGTTGATCACCCGGATCTTGATGGTCCAGTGTTGATGGTGAATTCTTGACAGTCCACAGTTGACTGTCAACTATTGATGGTCAAGTGCTGATGGTTCTGGATCGTCAGAAGTTGACAATTCAAATCTTGATGGTCCACTGTTGTTGGTCAACACTTGACAGTACTTTGTAGACCACCAACTCCTAATGAACAGTTGACAAATCTCAACTGTCGTTAGGAACGAAAAAATGCTGAATGTTGGAAAACATCACAGATGAATTTGAACTTCTGCTTGAGCAGGTGTTGATAAAATGCTCACAGGCTTAAGATTATATGTCTCAGGTTCATTGGTTTTCCTTTTTTGGCTTTGAAAAAAAGTTATTCTTCCCTATCTCCTCTTCATATTGAGCTAGGAAGTTGAAATTTGGTAAGCCGACTTAGTAGGGACCGTAAATGTGCTTGGGAGGAGTTTCATCTATTTAGACCCATGGCATACCTTCATAATCAGAAATCAAGCGAAACAACGCATTTCTTGGTATGTAGTTGGATGCTTTGGTTTCATTCAAATCAGAGCCTGCAGTTGAAGAGGTTCCCAAGTAAGATTTAATTAGAATAGATATATTGATTGGGATGCACTCCTTATAAATAGATACATAAATTAGAATCGATCAGCGTAGAAAAAAAAAATGCATAAAAAATTCAAAATTGAAATTTATCGATATATATTTTTTTAATTCACTCAACAGTGATGTCAACCTCGAAACACCTAAAAACACCATTTTTCTCTCATGACTTGGTAGATGAGAAGATTTTCGGTACATTCATGAAGTGGAAAAACTCGATACGATAAAGAGGGTAAACTGGTTTTTCATAAAAGGCAACAGTAATTTAAATTTTTTCACGACATAAAAATGAAAACTGAACAAAAAAACGGTTTAAATTTGAGAACGATGATTCAACTATAAAGAACAATCTGATTCGTGTTCGAATCATCACCAAATAACACCACCATTAGAACCTGCCGAGCTGCCCGGTGCCCATATATACCCATCAACCTCGGCATTCGTCACGATCAGTCACGTTTTTGAATAAAAAATGAATGACTACGAAATCATGAATCATATTTTTATCAAGAGTAAAAAAGAGTAAATAATTAATAATGTTTTGTAAAAAGAATTGGTACAATTAATTCATTAATAGACTAACATTCGAAGTAATCAATTACTGGTAGTTTGCTAGAATTAGTGATTGAATTGAATTGTTTAGCGTTCTCGAGGCAAATGTTGTTTTTTCTATAACGGGAATAAACGAGATATACAGATCGGAAAGAAAGACTGAACATTGTTAAGTTTTTTTTTTCTTCATCTCGGAGAAAATGTGGGTATTATACAACGATAGCAGGCATATTATAAAAGGTAGGTAAATTGTATTGGTTTTCAAAACAATAAAGCGATAACGAAGAACAATCTCGAGAATAATTTCCTCATAAATATAACGACGATTAACATGTGCCATATGTGCTGGCAATAATTTTAGTTTAGCGTTTAAAATAACATGTTTAATTTCAAACAACGTGATTTATACATGGGATGCTTTAAACATTATGATTTCAATTAGGTACATGTACCAATGTAGATCTTTTTGCGTTTATTATAAAGTTCATATTTGTACTTAAGGCTTTACCATATCATGCATCATAAAAACATGATCAAAATAAACGACTAAACTTATCAAAATATATACAAACATATTTACTAAATATTCTACAACAATTATTATTCGGCGAACAAAATTTCTGTTAATATTTTTAATTACATTTTATGAATAATGTTACATCTATTTCAATAGCTATGAAAAATACTGTGTGCATGAAAAATCATGTCATGAAGCTGCGATAACGGTTTAATATGTAGTTACTCAGTGGACATTCATGTCATGAATGCTAAATGAAAGATTATCAATTGGTATAGTGTTGTAGTGCGAGTAAAATACATACGATAGCATGCTTACAAGATGAAACAAATTCCTAACGTCATAACCAATGTATTTGCTTTGCACATTAAATACTTGCAACAAAAATTATTTCATTCTTTGCTTCAGATTTCCACAACGTACTACCTATCTTTCATCCTAGGTGCATACATACATTTACAATATGATTATGATAAGATTAAAAATGCAATTTAAAAATCTCTAGCATGGTTGAGAGTTCTATGAAAAAAAAAATTCAACAGGGACGAATTTTATGACGAAGATATCATTCTGTATTTGTAGGTGAAACCTCTTGAGTAGACGCAGACTTGTTCGACGTCATAAAGCACAAGTCGTTATCGTAAATTTACCATTTGTCATTTAAAAAATAAATAATTTTGTAGATAAGAGATGAATAAATAAGTTTCTTATAACATTTATAACGTGTACTATTCGTAAGCACCAAAATACTCAAACACCACGATACGTTACTTAAATCAGCTGATTCTAAGAATTCGGAAAAATATCGTCATGAATTTGCTCGAGAATATTTATAGAAGTTTTATCAATTTGGCTAACAACAATATTGCTTATGGGAAGAGAATACACGCAGAATACCATGAAATCTATGATATAAAAGCAAAGATAAGCTTTATACTGATTTTACAGAAGTTGGATGGAATGAAAAAAGAACTGTCAAGTGTTATCAGCCCAAGCATAAAAATTATTAATATTAATTTCCATTTTCCAGATTAACGACCTGTTTATCTTATTTAGGTTAATTAGAGCACCTAATGTTTAATACATACGCTTTCTGTAGTAATAATAATTAGCGATATTAATTAATAAGTTACAAACGTAAAACAATGCACACATCATTAATTTTTCTATTTACCTAGCCTAATTTAATGTATTTCAAGAACTTGGAGATTTGAAAATGATGGTATGACAATGCAAAAAATAATACGTACAAATCAATGTCAATAGCGTTCAGAAAAAAATCTTCCTAACTTTTAACCACTGATTTTAACAACCTGTAGAGCTGTACAATTGAATAGCAGGAGAAGAGTGCACTCCAATATGTTCATTATTCACATGCTCATTTTCAAAACCCTCTTCTAGTAAAGAAAAAGAACTTATAAAATGATATCTTCAGCACCAGACTACTCATCGGACGTCGCGTCGGTGAAATACACATAACACAGGAGGTGAGTTTCCAAACTGGGGATTGGTTTTTGCACAAAATAAAAACGAAAATCGAGGGTTGGACAAAATTAAAACGAGGTTATTAAAATTTATATCTATATGGCAATTAATTAGAAGGATTTATGTTACACACGGCGACAATTTTACTCTACAAAATTAGTACCTACTTATGCAGATGCTTTTGTTGATATTTTCTTATCTTCAAAAAAATATAATGGTGATGGTAATGATGACGATGAAGACGATGAAAGATAATAGTCATATCATAAAAACTTAAACAGTCTAGTTAATTCATTCATTCATTTCAATCTCAAATTTATCACAATTAAATTTAATATTATCACTCTGTCACTGACAGGGTCAAATTAATCTCACGCTCCCCTGTGTAATTTTAAGTATTCAAGTACATTTTTGCAATTATGAAATACCTAATAAGCATTACGATTACTTTTATCAATGTTACATCTGATATTAAATTGTTTTTCAAAAAAAATTAAAAAATAAATAAAATAATAATATCGTATGGATAATTCTCTCTCATACCTTTTTCTTCAACTCCAGATCCTGAGTCACAGGAACCATATCCAACAACGATTAGGAATAAAACACACAACCACCTTGACATTGCAGAACACAATTTATTAACACTGGTATCAAAAATCAAACGAAACATTACACATATTCCATTAAAATTATTTTCAAAACTGCAAATGTTAAATTATTCAAAAAAATCAAAACTTTATCACTGAACCACCGAAAAATTGCACGAATAAGACGAAAAAAATAGTTCGCGCACACAAACGAAATATAATACGATACTCGAAGACAACCTGTTGCTGTTCTTCGTAAACGAAACCACGTACGTACGAATGAATGGTTTTAATGCAACTGAACCGAATGGTGACTGAATGTGGTTTCAACGTGCAGTTGAAGTGCCGGAGTGGGTTTTACTTACAGTTTTATGATGTTTGGCCATTGCTGTTTTACCATGCTGATGTTCAAGAATCAAATAAAGAGCTTCAGAGTTTGTTCTTCTGGTTAGTATCTTGAATCATAGATAGCGCAATGGAATAGATCATTTTCATATAATGATCATTGAACTCGTGTTGAACTAATAATACGAATATCGATGAAAGTTGATATATTCACAGATTTCAGCAACTCGCATATGAAACGTAAATAATCAGTACAAATAGGGGTAAAAAATGCGTCTTCTGCAGAAGCCATTTTCTATTTTATTTAAAGCTCTACGACTCTTGAGATTCCAAGAGGGCAAATATTAAACTCGATATGATGACAGATTAATAACTACAACTTTTGTTTGTGTCAACTTTCGATGTATTCAATTTCGGAAGTTTTGTTGGAAACGTTAGAACGTCTCTTGTGATTAAAATAACACAAAAAAAAATGTAAATTTTACCATAATAATAAAATGAGATCCAGTAGTATCATTGGTATGATAAAATCTTCGTAGAACGTAATTTTTATAATATTTTCATCTTTAGTAAGAAAAGTAGTACTAAAAATACGTGAAATAAATATTAACTTTTATTTGTAAATTGAAATTAAAAAAAAAGTTATTTAGAAAAGTTAAACTACAAAACATTCGAGTACATCAAGGAAAACATGGCGAAGAAAGCGTTTATTCCGATGATACAGGTAACAAGTTCTTGTTAATCCAGTTATTGAAGTTTAATCTTAATAAAAACTTTACCACGTGTTGTTTGAAAGGACGAGATTGGTATTCGGTAAGGAAACAAAATACAGTATTTTTATACTTTTGAAAACTTTTATCCAATTTAATAATTTCTTTATCTCGCTTATCTATAATATGTTCTTTAGACATCAAGATACAGAATTTCTCGCAGACCTTTAGATTATTCACTAAAGCATTATAAAACTGAAATAAAAACACACACGATCAATACATACAAAGTGAACATAAATTTCTATTAAAATGTAAGAAATACTCACGTGTTCAGAATACACAGGAGCTGAATCGTTTTCATTAAATGATTCACCCTGAAAAATATTCATTTTATGAAATATCATAGAATCGTGTAACAATACCTATACTCAGTCAAATTCAGAAAAAATTAAGTACAACTTACAGTAACATCTAAAAGAAACGAATGACTTAAAATATTCAATAGAAACATATTATGCAGTTTTTCGATCTGTTGAAAATCTTGAACTTTCTTAATAGCACTGGTAAAATTATTATATTCAGTTTCTATAACATCAACTTGCAAATAATATAGCAGATTATCGATCAAAAACATCAACTCGTTTCGTAATTTCCATGCTCTACCGCATCTAAACATCAAATCAAGAGATTAATATTCGTGACAAAGAATACCAGCGTGAAATTTGCATATAAATTACATATCTGGTAAAAACAAGCGCCCACACGTTAAAAAATTTATAATTTTCCCCTCGTGTAATAACATGATTACACACCTCGGCTAAAGATATTGAACTTGAGAAATTTCGTTTACCTCACATTTTTATTTTTTATATCGTTCTTCCAAACGTTATGCAGTTCAATTTGACATCTTCTGATGCGCAACAAGAAAAGAAATAATTTGTTATAATGTTGTATGGCTACGGGTGTGAATAATAAATTTAACGGCCATTTGGCGGTATACTGGAATTTCACCAATGACCATATGCTTTCTGAAAAATAAAAAATTAGATAATGTATGATGTTAGAAATGTTTCATTGAAAATATAAATCTTCGTGTACCAGGTGTTTTAGAGCCATCCGCATTTTTCGTCGAAGTGATTACAAATCTGAATTTTTTAAGCACTTCTTCTTCCATAAATGGAAACGAACAAGCTGTTTGGTTTAAGGCGACGTTAAGATCTGTCAAAAAAATAAAAACGAAATACGAAATAACCAAATTTAGTTTTAAAATTATCGAATTCATGAAAATGGTGTTATACCTTGAGAAAATTTTATTTGCGAAGGATTCAATGAAAATACTGAAGCGTTAACGAGGAATTCTTTGAAAAATTGGCCAAATCCGAGCAAATAGAAATTCTTTAGCAATTCAAATTCTTCGTATAGATTTTCATTTTCTACTGCCAATTTCCACAAGTGCTGTAATAATAATTTTTATCAACATGTTTTTACAATACGGATTTTACATGAGAATATAAAAAAAATATACTTTTACGACACATTCTCGAATATCGTGTACTATTTCTTCAAGCTCTTTTGAATCTGTAGACATAGTTTCTTTCAGTGATACAAATTTTCCAAAAAACAGTTGTTCTTTTTCGCCGAAAATCAAATTACGTTGGCGATTATTCAGATCTGAAATACGTAATAACTAGTTGAGACAAGCCAAAAAAAAAAGGAATATAAAAAATAATTCTAAATTTACCATAATTATGTTTCGAACTTTCATTCAGAATTCGTACAATTTTTCCCACAAATAAAATATCGTTTACTACAGAATAGCTGATGTAAAAAGGTACAAATTCGACTGCTATTTCATATTCGTCGCCATGTAACTTCTCAGTGCAAATCGTCTACAGAAGTGAAAATATCATAGATTTTGATCGATGCTTTAATAACAAAGTAAACAGTAATGTAAAATTTTCCTTACATCTTTTTTATAAGACGTCAATAGCGAACTATCACTTTCATTGGATTCGGCTTCTTTGGCAGATTTTCTTATTATATATTCGCCAAATGAATCTAACAAGTTTCCGTTCATCAACCAATTAGTAGTTTGCCTCAAGAAAGCAGCATGACATTTTTTTAAGATGCTAATGAACATTCAGAAAACACAAGAAGATAATCATTGATGTTACTTAGGAATAATAGGAGAAAAATTTATGAAAAATTTTACCATTCTAAGGCATCTTTGGCTTGATCGACGCCACTGATGATATTTTCATATAAAATTTGTAAAATTTGACAGCCATGGATTTTTCGACTAATAATCTATATACGATGTAAAAAGATTATTATACTTGACAAGATGGAAGGTTCAATAACTCAAAACACCATTCGATTTACTTGTTTTACTAACGATGCGAGCAGACAGAATAGAGTGGAATATGCATCTACTTTCGAGTACACGTAAATTAATGTTACTTGAGGACCGGTGAGAATGTTTTCTTCCAACTGCAGTAACTCATTTTGATACGGTTTCAAAACTGCCTCTAAGCCTTGACAAAATGCTTGAACATAAAGTCCAGGAGTTGTTCGAAGTTCTGTAAAAAATCGGGATGAAATGAAATGTATTTTCAAACCAGATAGTTACATTGAAAACAAGTCCATACCATTTCTATCTTCATTGAAACCAGATACACTATTGGCATTGATGAAATCTTTTAAATATTTGTAATCTCTAGCAATAACGAATATCTTATCCAGTAGAACGATTTCACTCGGATGTAAAAATGGCTTCAGATCGACAAACTGAAACGAAGAATAGAATGGTTTTTTTTTCAGTTATTCAACAAAATGATTATATTTTCTAAATATATTAGTACGTGAGGTATATTACAAAATCCAAATTTTGAAGCAGTGATCCGGAAACTCCTGAAAGCGAAATAATCACTTCATGCAGCATGATGAAGAATAATTCATAAAATTACAAACACATTTTAAATTGGTAACTTAATCCTCCGGTATTAACAGATATCACAACACATTACAAAAAAAAATATTCAAACAAATTTCATTTCATACAAAATTCCATCAAAATTCAAATTCAAAAATGATTTCCGTTATCATTCATTTCAATTGATAACTGAAGGCGGTAAAGTTCAAAGAGTTTTTGTTTTGATGATAGTAAATCAAATCGCAGAATTATCGAACTTATCTGAACAATGGGAATCCAAATTTCATTTTTAAAATTTAAAAAACCCTTAAAATACTTGTTGGGGGTATTTTTTACTAATATCTAAGACAAATGTTTTTAATTTAATTTGAAACGTTCAAATACACCACTATTGATTAAAAAAACAAAATTTTTTTTTCATGAACTGCAATTAAATTTTTATCAGTTTTCCTTCTCACACCTAAAATTTCATTTCTCCATGTTAATTTTTTCATGTAAAATTAAAAATTTTAAACTATTACATGTTCACGTAATTTTTCAAGACATTTATTATTCATTTTCCAGGATTTTGATTCGTAGAGTTACTAACTACTAATGGATTAAAAGTTCGAAAGGTAGGAATTATCAAATTCATATTCAATTCTTTAATAATGTTTCCTTATTTTTAAGATAATTGTGCTACTTGTCACTGGTCGTCTTTTTTAATGACCGATTCTTATTCATGATAAATTAAAATAGTATTTGATTTACAGATGTATTTTCCATCATTCTCCGTTATATCAACATGTTCGGTGATAGTTTATCTATCCTACGTATTTTACTCGTTCTGGAATCTAATTCAGCCTCCCGATTGTCGTGAAGAAAAACTATGTATTCATTCGTATTTGAACCGTAATCCTAAGTTTCAGGTTAGTAGTTATATTTTCTTTACCACTGATTGTATTCTCTCTTTTACCTCATGGGATTTGTATTTTTCAGTTATCAATCTTCACATCAACTGCTTGGAATCCTCGAGGTAATGAAGTCTCGTTGTTGTACAGGAATCCAAATTTCAACTACAAAAAACCGATCGAAAAGTAAGCAAGGTTGGTTATTCGAAGCCTTGCACCTGTTTATTTTCTAATTTCATATTAAATATTTGTACAGAGACCTGAATTTGGATCTTCCGTACAGAACTAGAAAAAATGGAACACTTTATGCTCATGTGTTCGTTTCTCCTCGACCTAAAACAGAATGGTATCAGTTACTCGAAGATTCGGAAACTGTTCATTTAACATTACCGTTAACAAAATACTATATACCTGATTCTGTGAAAGTTAAATTATTAAGCAATTCTTCATTCGTCGACATGAGTTCGGTTAAACCTGTCACTCATGTTAAGAAAATTTTACCATTTCTGATGCTGGCCGATCCGGTGACTTTCATTAGAACCGAATTACCTGGAGATATTTACAAATATATGAAGTAATTATTTTTCATCATTAACTACACTTTGTCATAATTTTGCAATATTTTCATTATCAATTTCGTTGATTTTCAGGCTCAAAAATGGTAAAGAGTATTTACCAGTTATTAGCGAAAATTCTATGCTCGACAGGATCGAAAATCTAAAAGAATTGGACGGCAGTTCGACCAGTGCAGCAATTACTCTAAAATATGACCCAATAGGGTATAGTAAACTTCGGTATGATATTAGAATGCTATTTTCATGTATTTTTAATCTAAAATCATATCTGTATTAATTTACGCATGAACTATTTTGTAGGTTTATTTTGCATATGGATCTAGCATTTCAATCAATGTTAAATTTAGGCTTTAAAGAAAAAGAATTGGATGATATTAAATCACTTGCCTTAGATACTAATTTCTACCTTTTAATGGTTACTGTGTTTGTATGTTTCATACATGTGAGTAGTTTCACCAAAAAAAAAAACATAATTTATAGAATACTTTTAAAATTTTTGTTTTTTTTTTGAAACTTATTACTGTATTATTTTATTTTCAGCTTATATTCGACTTCTTGGCTTTCAAAAATGATATACATTTTTGGAAAACTCGAAAAAATATGGAAGGATTATCAGCTCGAACCATTATGTGGAGAGCTTTCAGTCAAGGAATAATATTTTTATTTCTGATGGAAGAAAAAGCTTCGTTACTTGTACTTATTCCTGCGTTTATTGGAGTATTAATTGAGGTACATATATATTCTTACTTAAATACCCCCTGTTTTTGTAAAAAAAAAAAAATTATATAATATAAACTCAATTATTTCACCTAGGTATGGAAAGTGCACAAAATAATTCCGGTAGATTGGCGTAAAATGAAATTAAAACCGATATCTTTAACGAAAATTGAACAAGAAACTAAAAAGTTCGATGCTCAAAGTATGAAGTACTTATCGTACATTTTATATCCTTTGTGCATTATCGGAGCCATGTACTCCTTGTTATATGATACTCATCGAAGGTATTTTACTCGTATGAATTTATTTTTCATTAATCTATATTTTCGTATTTTCATCGTAAATCTTGAATAATTTTCAGCTGGTATTCGTGGTTGATTAGAAATCTCGTAAATGGCGTTTACGCATTCGGTTTTCTATTCATGCTACCCCAATTATTCATTAATTATAAATTGAAATCTGTCGCTCATTTACCCTGGAGAACTTTCATGTACAAGGTATATTATTTAATGTAGAATTTTATTCTCTTCGATTTTTACCCTTTTTTTTCTATTCAATTTGTTAAACGTTGAATTTTTTTTCAGGCATTTAATACTTTTATTGATGATTTATTCGCTTTCATTATTACTATGCCAACTGCTCATCGATTAGCTTGTTTCCGCGATGATATAGTTTTCCTCATCTATATGTATCAAAGATGGTACCTAATGCGTTACGTAATTTTCTCTACAAATTATAATTCTCGTTATTTAATAATTTTTCTTTTCATGTGCAGGTTGTATCCGGTAGATAAATCTAGAGTTGATTCTGACACGTCGGTCACCGAAGATGGAGATACTATTAAAAAAGATCAATAAACGTGAACTGCATTTATTATGTATATAATAATTAATCGGTGTTTTCGTAACGCTATTTTTTTTATTTAAATGATTATTTATTCGTTATTATTGGAAAGGGCACTTGGGAAATTTGTTCCTACGTATTTTGTATGTTAGAGTTTTACAACGAAATCGTGATTTACAGATCTCGTCCACTCATTTGTTTTTTCAGTTAAATTCGAATACAAATATTCGGAGTCGATTGATTTTCATGAATAATTCTCATTCCTTATTGTGCAATTCTCGCGTTATTTTAAAGTTGTTTTTTCGTTTGTTTTTTCTTCTTTTTTTTTTTTTCATCTTGCAATATACGCGTATTTTCAACTTCTGTAGATTGTACGGCTGTGTAACATTATGAAATTATATTTTGGCTGTGTTATCGTTTAATTATAGATTTTTTTAAATGCCCAATCCACAAATCAAAGATGATGTCCCATGAAAGGACCAAGTTTTTGATAACCTATCGAACATTAGTAGAAAAAAATTCGTGTTTTTATTATTTATTTTGTAGCCTAGTGCATTTTTTTCCCCTAGAAAAATTCGCTGTATAGAAAAACTGATGTTAATGAAACGCATAATAAAGCTTGGTGATTTGTGTTGGATTTTTAGTGAAATTGATCTGTACAAACTGTGAATAATGATAAGAGAATTAACGAACTTCGAACGTGTATTTCAACTACTCTAACGTATGACGAAAGTAAAACCGCATATAACGACGGCACAGTTCACAACTTAGCAAGTAAGAACGTAGAGAGCAAAGTCACAGAAAAAATTCTAACGAATGTGTACAGTAATCTATGTGTAACGTAAGATCTGTGTAAAAAACCAAACGTATAGAGGCGAATGAACATGATCTTCCGACGATTACTCAATTTGAAGTAATTGTGACCCAGCAGGACAAAAGCCTCCAGTCGTGTAGTAACCTAGGCCTGTGTGTCAAGGTTTACAATTTTATCTGCACATGCAAGAAGAAGGTCCAGATCTTCTACCTCAACAAAAAAAGTCTGTATATATGCTTGAAAAGATGCATAACAGAGAGAGGCGGGTTCAACTATGATAGTTTGATCCTTCCTTTTCACCGAAGGATCGCTGTTCAGGCATCTAAAAATGTAACAAATTAACACCTTCAGAATTTCAATCTGATTACGAATTCAAGTCTAATGGACCTTGTGGAAAAAAAAAAAATTGGCTACAAATTTTGTCATGTACACATTTTGCCTATCTCCATTACTAAATGAGCAGTATTCGTTTGGATTTTATGAGCCCCTTAAAAAAATCAAGATTGGCAAATTTTATACATAATAAAAAATGTTGCAGAAGTTGACCTGGTACAAAGTTCACTAATCAAAACCACGATTTGCATAAATTTTACATGAGGGAGGGGGGGGGGAGACTCGATGACATGTAAAATTTTGGGAACGAAAAATTTGTTCAAATTGTAATAACTTTTGCCGCATTTTTAGTTATTAACACAAAATTTGCCTTTCTTGATTTTTTAACGAGCTCATAAAATTCAAACGAATGCTGCCCCTTTCAATAATGGAGATAAGCAAAATATGTACATGAACAAATTTGTAGGAAAAATTATTTTTGTTTACGAAGTCCACCATTTGCTTTGGTAATCAGATCAAAACCCTAGAATTATTCATTTGTTAAATTTTTAGATGCTTGTACAGCAATGTATGGAGGAGGAGGAGGGGAGTGTCAGACTATCAAAGTTGAACTCACCTCAGTCTGAACATTAACAAAATCTGTTTAGGAATCCTAAAAGGTCATCGGGTTCATTCTTGGCAATTTCAGATAATTATTTCTTTTCATTTTATTTATCCCACCCCCCTCATAAAACTAAAAATCCTTTGCTCAGCTCGATACCGACAGAAATCAATCAAATTTAGGCAGTAGGCTCAGATTCGCAGCAAATTTGATACGTGAATGATCTTGGATCAAAATTCTGTTATACCCAAATTTGGGGGAGGGGGTGTTGAGGTCCTGACAAAAATTGTGTTTTTTTTTTAGCCAACTGATTAAAAGTTGCCAAAAAAATCCAAAAGTCATCCCGGTATGTCAATTAGGAGGGGAGATATGGAGGTTTCCCCCTTTATGACCTTGAAACCAGGCTATTTCGCTCATATTTTTCCTCCGAATTGAAAGAGGTGACATGATAAAGTTTGAGCACCCCCCCCACCACACTGTTTGCAACAAAATTTAATAAATATCAATTTGTAAGACTAAAAACAGTCAAATGTCATTTTTGGAGGTTAAAAAAGCCCCTTAAATGCATATTTTTGTACCTTTCGCCCCTCCCCCTCGCTTTACTTGGGCCATACTGTAGGTAATAAAACATAACTTTTTTGTTGTGGATATGTCTTAGGACTGGGGGAGGGGGGGTCTGAAAACGTGACGTTTTTGATGTTTTATTTTTTGGTCTTATGTTTTTGATTTTTGATTGAAAGACGAGTATGAATGATTTTTGGACTTCATGTTAAAATGTTAACGTGGATATGTCCGATTCAAAAAATTGAAAATAGAAAAAAATTGAAATAAAAATGTAAAAAATAAAAAGAATAGGAAAACAGAAAATAAAAAAATTAAAAAAATTTAAAATTTAAAAGAAACTAAAAAATAAAAAAAAATAAAAATGTAAAAATTAAAAAAGTTTGTCTGAAGTTTATGATTAAAAACACGTAATGACAGATGAATGTATAATTTTTATTCTGGATTTGAAGTTTTTGATCAGAAACTCGCAATGAAAGATGATTATAAATGATTTTTGCACCTAAATTTTTTTTAGAAATGAAGCGGACAGTCTGTTCAATTTAAACTCAGCCCCAGAGCCCTGGTAATCAGAACAGAAATGTAAACAATATGCTACGAACTAATTAAATTGCTAGAAATATGCACAATGTTGGATTTCTAGCAATCTGATTGGTTTATAATAATTATGTTTTTAGCGGGGAGAGCTCAATTTAAATTGAACAGAGTACAGAGCTCAAGCTCCCCCTCCCCCTCCAGTTTTTGAAAACACATCGCAGACGCTCTTTCTTTTATTTCATGAATAGGCAATTCGTGTATCTTCTTATTATATGATTGCGATGATTCTTTTTTATTTGAACTTTTCAATCAATTACGACTTTAATTTTGATCTTTTTGGTTGGCATTTTGAAAAAGAAACGATTCAATTTGAAAATTATGGAATTATAAATGAAAGTTATTTTCGACGATTGAATTTTATGCAGCCTTGCGCAATCCGTCAATCGCACTCTTTGTTTGTACGTTACACATTAAAACCATGAAATCTTGAACCTTGGCACCGGAATCAGAGAACTGAAAATTGAAATACCTGCTGTTTGACAGTCACAATTACGAACCTACATTTGAACGGGCTAAAACATCTGCACCATAAATTGGAAAAAAATCTCGCAGAATACAACCTTAACCTTGATAATTCCAACTTGGAATTCATCAACTGATCAAAAAACCCTCGACAATATAAAAAATAGAAAAAAAAGTTCGCATTTAAAATAAAAATCACTTTATTATACAATTATATTTTCATATTTTTATAAGTACAGATTAACATATAAAATTAATAAAACATGACAACTTTTCACATGATGAATTGAATATCGCAAAAATGGCCCAACGAATCCGCCTTCAGGTTTACGTAAAAATTACAACCGAACCATACTCGTCGTACCATTCGCTTCACTAACATAAATTTTGATTTGATCACGTTAGGAGAGAAATAGAACAAAAAAAAAATAAAATAAAATAAAATTCGTCGTACAAAATAAAAATATCGAGAAAAAAGGAAAATAAAAACAAAATATCGAATATGTATTGCCTTTACGTATCTTGTTTGCTATATGTAGTGTTGGTTTGCAAAATACAATTAACTCGACGACGAGTATCTTAAATTAATTTGATTTTATTGCTATTTACTACATTCGCTATTAAAAAAAAAAAAAACAAAAAACAAAAAAGAAATAATAAAAATTTGTCACGTAGCTTAGGCGAGAGCTTAAAAAATGGTAAGGCATACGAGTGTTTTAAATTACTTATAATCTCCAAATTGGACGAACACATTAAAAAGCACAATTTATTTTTTTCAACCCGATCCATTCTCGGATCACGTTCGATATATATAATACATATATATATGTATAAAAAAAAAAAAAAGACAAAACATACCAGCGTATTCGCAATGCCCTCGAGGTATGCACGAATTACATATTCTTCGTAAAAAGTGCTTTAAAATACTGGTATTTCTACTAGAAAAAGCATTATGTACATAAATATCTATCCATATTTACACTACGAAAAGAAAAAGTAAAAAGAAAGGCATGTTATCGATAAAATTAATTTAAGAAAAAAAATATAGAGAGAAGAAGAGAAAGAAAGAAAATTGAACTACGTATACTTAAAAAAAAAAAAAAAAAAAAAAAAAAAAAAAAAAAAAAAAAAAAAAAAA